>MU204251.1:1731290-1754353 GCA_017309775.1 Paedocypris sp. Pulau Singkep | reverse complement strand
TATATATATATATATATATATATATATATATATATTCACTATAAAGCACAAAATGTGTTGCTGGTCGTGTGTCAAAGGGGATTTATTAAACTATTTAATTGTTTCTTGACGCAAGTGTGAGATCAATCTGGGAGTGTGTGTGTGGGTGCGTGCGTGCGTGCGTGCGTGTGTGTGTGTGTGTGTGTGTGTGAGGGAGACAGATTGCTGTTTTTTAACGGCTGATTGATGGGAAAGGTTAATTTGGTACTATTACAGCCTTTCCTCTACTACAAGAACCACTGAACCCATGCAGCTAAGCATTTGCCACACATTCTCTATCTAGAGAAAAAACAATAAATACTCAAGAATTTTTATTTTTCTTTTTGAACATTTTTGTGATTGACTTAAAATTGTATTTAGGTAGATTAACTTAGAATCTATTTTACATAGTCCATTACAGTGGTCCTCAATCTCGGTTGGCCCCCTTTCAATCTATGAAAAAAAACATATGGGGATTATATCAGAATTTGCTGAATTTACTATCCAGAGAAGTTACACACACAGTGAAGTGAACACATACAAACCGGAAGCAGTGGGCAGCTTTAAGCCATGGTGTGGGTTGTAGTATTTGCATATGCATTGCACTCATATGCATATTAACTGCCACTTTACGTGTTTTCCATATTCATTGTCTTTTATTCCAAATGAGAAAGAATAAAATACTGTCTTACTTCTGCTGATGATCAGCCTCCTTGCGAGTTTACTCCGTCATAGTCATAGCCATTATCTTAACACCAGCGAACAAATGAATAAAATACGACAATCTTCGTTTTTTATACTTTTTCCACACATGCGCTTTGAGACAGTTGTTGGTTGCGTCTTACAAATGCACTGATCTTGAACTTACGCCCCACATTAAAAGACCACAAGCCTATACTGCTCAGTCTCGCTTTGTTTTTCATTTTTTTCTCGAGTTGGAGAACCATTTGTCCATCACAACAACTGTTATTCTATGTTCCAAGGTCACTGTCAAAGTGACAAAATATGTCCGTATCCATAGAAAATTGTAGGTAACAGGCTGCAAGAAGCTGATGATATCAAGCGTAGACAGGGCTGGAGGCTGTGTACTGTACCACACTGTAAAACTCCCCGACACAGGTCAGCAGTGCAAGCCAAACACACTGAATCAGCTTTTCTCAGAGCTTCAGGGTGCAAGATTTAACTGGTTTGCATGGTCCAGCTAATCCCCGGTACATAAGATTCTACTGAGCACAAGAGTTTTGGCATGACAACAATTTAGCAGTAGACTAAAAATGCAATTACACAAGTTGTAGAGTAATTATTGGTTGATTGTGTGCATTCCAACAATTTCTCAGGGATTAATAAAATATACACCTACTTACCTACCTATTCCAGAAAAAACAATGTAGCATGATCATTATTATCATACATTTTTATTGCATTATAATAATAATAATTCTTTCTTGATGGCATGTTGGGGTAATGGCTAATAGTGTCGTTTCACAAAAAGAAGAACCCATCATAGATTCATGTTCAGTTGGGGTCTTTTTGTGCGGAGTATGCCTATTTTCCCTGAACTTGCATGGGTTTTCCCCAGGTTTCCATAAATGAACAATGCGATCAGTAGAATTGGAGTTTGGATAAATTAACCACATGTTTCAGTGTGTTATTGGGTGTGCTGTCTTATTGGGTGTGTTATTGGGTAATTGCTATTTCAATTATATATGTCCCGCCTTCAGGCCCAGAATTGCTGCCATTGGCTCCCAAGCCCTGGGACCCAGAAAGAGAAAAAGTGGTGTATTGGTGGGATGGCTTTTTCTTCTTATTTATTTAATTATTTATGTTCTCTATGTGTCCATTGATTGTATTTGCGATTGTTTTCTCCATGTAGTGTTTCTGTTCCCGTCTTCGCTGATGTGACAGAGTCATTATAATATTGCCTCGCTCCACGCCACCACACGTTTGCCTTGAATTCTTGAAGAGCAAATTCTTCTTCAACTTTTATCTTCCATTCCACCATGTTTTCCAGCACTCATTGCTCAAAGTGAAGCCCACCATTACTGTTTGTCTAACACAGTGGGATGCAGTCCGCATTATCGTAAATCCCGCTGCGAAGCTGAACCTACCAAGACGGCAAAGAATAACCAGTTTTACGTTTACACCCCGAATTGTGACTAATTTTAGCGCAATCATAGCACTGTTCATGTGGCCGGGTATCACTAGCAGAGCCTGTGGTGCATTTTAATGACAAATTACCATTGACGTTACTACAAACTGCTCTGGTACAGTAACTGTTTGTAATCCCCATGGTCAGTTTGCAGGAACTGTTATAGGTTTACGTAGATGCTAGTTTAAAGTCGATAGAGATTGAGTTTATTGCACAAATTGGTTAAGAACAGCCAATGTGAAATGTCAACGATAAAGAGGCAGAATATAGAGATGGATGGACCAGATTTAGGATTATTGATAATGACATTCCAATGAAAATTCAGTCACACACAATGTTAAATAAAAAAATGGTGGCAATGGAAAACATCTACATTGTAAAAAAGTTAAAAAGTAGAGTATAAAAAATGTACTTTTTAAAAAATGTTATTTTTGAGTTACTGTTATTTTTTGATTTTTGATTTTGAGTAATGATTTTACAAGTGTATTTATGGCTTATTACTATTGAAGTGAAATTTGTTTTTTTTTCTTCTGCAGCAAAGTTGCCAACAAACTACTGTTATTTACCATTATTTTACATTATTTTAGCTGTTAAATTTTGATAAAAACAGGTTTCTTTTACACAAAAATACTGCAGATTACTGTGATATATTTGTTCTCATCTATGATCCAGTATATATATATATATATATATATATATATATATATATATATATATATATATATATATATATATATATTATATATATATATATATATTTTTTTTTTTTTTTTTTTTTTTTTTTTTTTTTTTTTTTTTTTTTTTTTTTTTTTCACGATTTCTCAACTTATAGTTGTTCACTGTATGCTGATTTAAATTCACAAAGCATTGAAAAAAAAAAAACAGTAACAATGCATTTTTAAAAGAAACACTATTGTTGTATTAGAAGTTACAGTGTGCTACTGGAATCTGATGAGCATCTTCTACCAGGAACACCAAAAGTGTGTTTGTCCAGGCCTGTGATGCTCCACTGAGAGTTTGTGGAAGGAGTAGTGCGTGGGGTCATATATAAAGCGTGTTTGAGTGTTTCCGTGGCAGTTATGTGATATATGTGTGTCCTGTGTAGATTATGTGCTTAAGTGAAATGACCCATTTACCCCGGAGTATTATAAAGTCAACGTTGGTAGCAGGAGTTGATGGAGGTCATTGTGGAACCATGTTTGCATCACAAGTCAAAAGAAGATTTTCTGACATTAAAGTTGTTTTGACATATGTTTCACGCTACCTACTTTGAGAGCTTTTCATCATTATTAATGGCGTTCCACTTTCATCAATAGAAGAAACATAACATGTCAAAAAAAAGTTGCAAAAATCGCTAACACCATAACTCAAAACCTCCAGCGTTTATAGTGATTAATCCTAGCTGGTAATGAGACACAACAATCTTTATTCAATCAAATTCAAAGTCAGCCATTCATATAGACGTGTTTTACCTTGGCCTGAATCAGGGCTTTGCGGTCTATCTCTAGCCATCTTGCTTTGATATGCTTTGACCTAAAGTACACCGCAATCCAGATCAAAGCAAATAGCTTATGGCACTCTTGTCATGAGGATGAATCAGGATTTGGGCTCAGATTTGTCTCTGTACATGCTAGGTATTGGAAAAGTACTTTATATGGACAGATTTAAGGTGCTGATCTTCTCCGACAAGTCTAAGCTTGTGTTGATGGAAGAGATTATGCCCTAAAACGTGATTATGACTGAGATTATATCCACAGACCATTTCTTCAATCTCGATAGTCAAAAGTCTATATCAAGTATAATTGAATAACGTCTGCAATAAGTTTTGTGGAGAAAAAAAATATCGCACAGTAAGACAATAAAAGCGCATGTCATTCAAGATTAACATTTATAAATAGCGTACGGTTTATTTCAGAATTAATTTTGCTCTTCAGCTGCCTATTTTTCAGTTCACATATCTCTCTACAATATTTCTAACTCAAGAAGACAACTGAAATTAGCAAAAGAAAATCTTCCAGACAAAGGTGGCTGGTTAACATTCGTATTAACATGCTGGTTAAATTAGCCATATGACACGCACACTACAGTTCAAGCGGTTCAGCCGGAATCAGAGGCTCAATGAGCCAAACTGTGACGCTAAAGTCAGATAAAATACACGACTTTTTAAATTAAATTCTACTGAACGTTAATGCTGCCTATTTTCTTTTCTCACATTCTGCTGAATCACTGAATTAGAATCCACATATTAAAATCAGATGGATTGAAGAACTCTGCAAAAAAGAACTTTGTAAAAACTCAGCTAAAAATGAAGCCAATGCATTTTTTAGAACTCGTTCTTTATAATGCAGTATTACCATGACTGTATGAATGTATTTATTTTAGAATTTGTTTGGTTTTAGAATGCCCAATGTCATTGAGCAATGGCATGCTCAAAACTGACCACAAATTAATTAATGAAATCAATCAATTACATAATTAAACAAACAAAGTTTGCAGGCTCGGGTTTCGAATTTCCATCCAAAAACATGTTCAGTTGAATTGAGATTGGACAAATAACCATAGATGTGAGTGAGTGTGTCTGTGTGTCCAGCTCTGTGATTGGTTGGCCACAATCCAGATTTAACTCTGAATGTCACCTCAGAACCAGAGATTGGTGACTCTGATATTGAATAAACGGTAGAAAATGGATGGAATTAAATACCGTAAATACAAGGTGGAAAAGCAAAGTGATGGAGATTCCCGATTACATTATTATCACCCTCAAGCCATTTGTGAAAGCGAACACATTGCGAAGCCGCACCGGCGCTCGGCATGACTGGAATAGTAAACCAGTCACACAATCACTGGTTTGTTCAGATGGAGGTCAGCGCAGAAATCACCTCTGGCTCATGACACGCTCTCACACCGAGAAAAACACATTCAGAAGGTGCTAACTTTCTAGTTTCTTAGAGTTGAGATGATATAATTCCTTTAAAGAGGGGAAAATAAGACATTCTTCACTGGTAAACACAGCATTGTAGGCAATATATTATATTATAACAAATTTATATTCACTGCGTTTGCTAGTAGTAAATATGTCACGGGTAATGTTTGAATATTTAACTGCACAGAGCTTTCTGTCTCGGGGTTCACAATCTGACATTTAGAAGTAATTCAAGGCCTGTACACACTAAAATGAATGTTGTGCTGGATTTTGCCTTCCATTTTCATGTCGTTTTTTTTTTCAGCCAAGCAATTTATGAAAATGAAGAGCTAAACAATGTAAAATAATTGAGTGAAACAATTTAATCCAACTTGTCCTACAATTCCTCTCTGCTTTTTTTTTTGCTTCTAGTCAATAGTTTGTTGTCAATGTCAACAGGAATAAATAAATTAAAAATATACATACATATATGATATGATATTTTTAGTTGAGTGCATTCATAAACAAATCATAAAAACCTGAAAATATAAATTACAATCAAATATTTATAACACATACTACTACTTCTACTAATAATTATCATCACCATCATTGTAATAATATCTGTTGATCAATACAAATAAAAAACATTTCTACAGTTACTTTCTCACTAAATGTTACGCTCCAAAAAAAGGCCTCATGAAGCTTTTCCATGGATTTTCTCCCAGCAAATCAAACTTGTTTCAGATCATTGGCCTTGTGAATAGGCTATTTATGCTTTCATATTCACCGATACATCAGATAATTAATCCAGTCCTGCCGGGCAGCTAATATGAAACAGTAATCTTATAATGCTAGAAAGTCATCTATATTTAGTTGTGCTTGATAATTTCAGTGTAAATACTGCATTGATCATTGAGCCAAAGCCTGCAGCTCTGCAAACAGACACTGGCTATTAGCTGAACATAAAATCTTCAAGCCAATTTAATTGCTTTCCTCTCTGCGGTTTGAGAATTCCCATTAGAGTTGGGTTAGCTGAAACTGGGGTTATTCGGGATTTAAATACTGGAAAAATTGACACATGACTGGTCCAGTAACTGTTTTTCTATATTGTTTGGTTTTTTTTTATTTTTAATTAAGAAATTGTATCATTCCAGTGCCATATTTCATATCGTATTTGCTGTACAAAGAGCAAAGAGTTTTCTGTTACATATTTGTTGTTATTTTTGGTTTGTTTGTTTATGTTGATTATCACTAATACTCTGTGACACACACACGCATACACAAATATGTATTATAAAGGATACCATACATAGAATTTAAACGAAATATAGTCTTTGCATCAGGACAGAACTGTACACACAATTATTTTAATGTACAAACTGTTCCTACAAATAAAATGTTGTGTTGTTTTCATCGGCCTACCCAACCTGTCCATTTTATTCTTTTATAATTTTCTACCATCTGTGTCGTAAATGTTTGCTCATTTAAAACATTACAGCTCAATTTCCTCCGTGTCTCCATGTGTAACCATGATAGTATTTTCATTTCATCCTAAATGTATTTATACAAATTAAATAATACGTGTGCGCACTCAAAATCTGCACCTAGCGCTGCCGCCTCGGCTCATTGTTAGCACTCCATTGCCTTCCCTGTGGTTGCCATCCAAAAACATGCTCTCTTGAATGTAATTAATATGTGCAGCCATTACCAGAGTGTTTTAGGGAGAACAGCCAATTAGCCTGTCTGTCAGCGCTGAATGCTAATTAGAAATTATCGTTTTTAATGGCTCCAAATGCTATTAAAGGAGGGGTACCTGCCAAGAACCATAAGTAGACTTTGGAAAATAACTTAATAGTTTTCACATTCAACTTCACGACAGTAGTTACAGTGAAAGACGTTTTCAACTTTACCCAAATGTTGTTTTCTATACCAAGTCACATTTTAATAATCTACTGAACTAGTGTTGGCTCACTGTATGGATTGTCTCTCTTACTGTAATTACTAGTAGTTCCATTCAGTTTGATATTCTTAGCAGTGGTAGCATGAAATGGAGTAATCTTATTAGTACTGTGATTTTTTGTAAAAGAAAGTGCAATGTTTATGCTATTATTATTATTATTATTATAGTAGTAGTATTAGTAGTAGTAGAAGTAGTAGAATTAGTAGTAGTAGTAGTATGGAGTGCACCATACTCTGTTAGTAGCAGTAGCTTGACGTTACTGAAATATTATTTTATTAGTAGTAGTAACTTGAATATTCTGAATGAGTATTTGAATGAGTAGAATTAGCATGTTCACAATTTGAAATTGTTTGAAGCAGTAGAATGTAAGTTAAAATTTCTAATTAGTGTAGCTTAATGTTCCCTATTAGCAGTAGCATGAACATTTTGAATGATCATTATTATGAGTAGTAGCAGCATAAAGTACAATATTAATAATTGTATAGTAGTAGTAGCTGTACTGTTATATCTCGCTGTAAGTGAAATCATTGCTATTTGCACCGATACATTTCTCAGTGGAAGAATGAATCTTAGAGCACAGCAGGAAATCATTACCTATTATGTCAGCGAGTGAAACGCATCATAGGTTTGTGCAATTGATTTTCAGGTGCAGACAGTCTGTCAGTGCCACTCAAGAAATCATGGCATCAGAAGCGTCTCTGTGGGCAAGTCACGGGGAAGGTGCAGCTGTTGCATACACATGAGAATACGCTGCAGATGCTTCAAAGAACCCAGCGTTTTATTATCTTACAATTCCTTGGACATTAATACTGGATTACAGCAGCACGCTAGTGGATGGCGATGGACAGATACGCCCTTATAAGTGCAGACCTACACAACTCCATGCATAAGCACACTAAGGTTTCACAACTCACTCTGCGTGGTTCCTGTCCTTTCAGCTTTAGTTTCTGAAAACTTCACTCAGGCCTCACAGCGAGATCTTCTGGGACCCGAGACTGTCATTCTAATCTCAGAGACTGCGAGAAGCCGCAGGCGTGTGTTGTCTCTGGCCGACCGCCACACATAAACGTTCGTCCTCTCGTTCACACTCTCTTTTCATCTATTCACCAACACGTTTTGAATAGGTGAAAGTTCGCAAACTAGTTTGTGGACAAACAGAAGACACGCCCAACTTATCGGATTTTGACAACTTTGAATTCTCATTGAATTTTGACTACTGCCAGGGTGTAGTATTTATTTGTACTTAAACATGCATTAAAAATAACAAAATATAATGAAGTAAATTCTAAATTATGATACATTATGAATTAACAAATCTTAAACTTAAAAAAAAAAAACAAGTTTACACAAACATTTGAACCAAACGATGGCTGCTTGTCACACCTACGTATAAACTAAACAGCCAGCAAACTTCACTTCTCTTCAAAGGAAAGCTTTTACTCTTACAAACTCACTCTTGATTTAGTAGTCATCAGTAATTTAAAAAATAAAATAAAATAATAATGCAATCAGTCCTTCAAAGTCAACAGCAAGGTCAGCTTTTGGAAAGACGTTGAAGAAACCTTCCCATTATACGGTTAAATGATGCAGAAGATTCAACCCAAACCAAATTCTCCTCCATCAGTGTGACATTCTATTAATTAAGTTTCAAAGAGCAGGTCTTCGCTCACACCACACGGAAGGGAAATGCAATGCTCAAGGTCGCTCACATCAACAGCCTGAAACCGCTCAGTCGCTTGAAATATGAAAACAATTCGCACTCGTATTTGAAAGGGAGGCGTCTCCCTCATTCAAATGCAGGGTCAATGAATATTGGCAGAATTTCTAATGTCACATTTCAACTGACTTATGACTTTTCATTTCCCTCTGCACGCTCTATATGAGCAGACGCAGCCTGACTAAGCATGATTGAACACCGAAGGGTATATCTTTCTATATTATTTACAGCTGTAAGAATTGTGTGTGTGTGTGTGTGTGTGTGTGTGTGTGTGTGTGTGTGTGTGCGCGTGCATTTGTACGTAAAACAATTTTTTGTTATACGCTTTGCTTACTCGTTTCCTCTTTTTTTCTCGCTTCCTCAATAAGGATTGTTATTCTGTAAGCTAAAAAAGAAAAACAACATTGAATGTCAGCGTACACCAGCATTGTACATGATGTGTTGTCATGTTCACGGCGAGATGCCAGAAACATGCCACATTCTATTTCTTGATAGCAAAGTTGAAGTGCAAAAACACACTGCAATCAGTAGGAAACATTTCCAAACACAAACTAATTTTATTTTCCAGCTTATTGCTATTTTTAGCCCTGTTCAGGCCATCGCAGTTCCACATTCATAGTTTTGATGCCATCAGTGTGAATCTACAACTTTCATAGTCATGACAATTAAGAAAACTTGAATGAGAAGATGTGTATAGTCTGTACTGGAGATTGTTTTTGTTACTGTATATCACCGATTATATAAAATGTTTGATACTGCAGAGTTCTAGATACACAAGATTGCTGTGTGTTGTTTTGGTATAATAACATGAACAACAATTCATTACACTTACAATTACAAGTATAAAGCTGTTATAAACCCTGATTTTGACGTCCAAAAAGCATGTCATTTCGATGTGTTTAAGTGTTTTGCGCAGTGGGATGAGGCCCTTTGATATGCTAGACTTCCATCATTTAAAGAAGAAAAAGTTGTCCCTATTAATTACTAATTTAATCATCCTACCGGATAATTGTACATCCTACCGGTGTACTGAATGTAAGAAATTCTGTGTAAGAAAGTCTGACTGAAGAAGGTGTGTGTATTACGGTACCTTCTGTGTTTCCACCTGTTCTAATGAGAATACAAGTATTGATAATTGTAAGTAGAATGAAAAGTTATAAACTTATAAAAAAGGCCTGGCTAGAAAAGTGGGCAAAGAGCATCCTTTGAGCAGTGCACCACCTCAAAGTAAATTTCTTTCATAAACATCTTAATAACTAATAAAACATTACAAATTACATACACATTAGCGTGTATATGTGTAAATATGCACTTTTGTGAAACTTTTAGGTCGTTAAAAAATATAAATTTCCCATAATATCTTCCGTCTATATGATCACTGCATGCTTGCACCTGATTGGTCAAAGCTTTACTTTACTTTTACTTTACCGTCATTTGGCAGACGCTTTTATCCAAAGCGACTTACAAAAAGAGGAGCAAGTGAAGCAATTTGTCTACAATAGGCTACAGTAGATGTCAATACAGGCTATATAAGGAAACTTACTAGACAGAACAGCATGACAGTCAACAACAACAGTGAACACAAGACAAGACACACAAGACAAAGTTTTTTTTTTTTTTTGTTTTTTTTTTTTTTTTTCAAAGCTATAGGTAAGAGGTGAGATTTGCAAGAGGATCCACGTTCTCATTAGAATGAATTATTCAGCATCACAGAAATGTGCTGGACTTTTATTTAAGTTTATTTCTAAGATAATTTACTTCGAACAAAAACATTAAATAATTAATAATTAGCATTAGCTCACTCTTTGTCAGCTTGCTTTATTCCAATTAAATAAGCACATAACTCCATACATTAAATTTACTCTGCATTTATATGAAACAAATTGTTCTATTTTTATTCTTCGGATGCTCCTGTCAACCGCTGAAACGAATTAAAACAAAGGCAAAAGAAACGGCTAGCAGGACATTTCACTAATGGCATATTTAATCCCACTACCTATCCGCTTCTGGTGGCATTATCCATGTGGTGAAATGCCATATGGTTTCTAGAAAAGGCTTGTTTTTGAATGACAGAGATCCAAGCTGAGGCTTTTTCATTCAGCCAATAATGCCACTGAGACCACTGGAATCATAGCAAGAAGTGCGGCTCAATCTCCCAGCTGTGAGATGAAGGCAAGCTGAAGCACCTCAAAGAAGCCCGAGCTCGCCTGCTGCTGAAAGCGACAGATTAAAGGCAAACTCACAGAAAGAGTTAAAGAAACAGAGTGTCAAAAGATTCTCAGCACTGTTTCTGTCACAAGGTGCCTGAATCGTAATTCCCCTTTCATTAAAAGTAGCACTTCACCAAACTCTGCACGCTGACTTCAGTGAAACGCAGATCTGTCATGGCACCACGTCCAACTAACGCGATCAATATTCAAATCTTAAGGATTTAGACGTTTATTGCTACGCAAACAGTCGGTTGGTTTTTAAGTGAAATAATTGGTCTCAAACCTCTGTGCTCAGTGTCAGGATAATTTACAGCTTGAAATCTCCGGAACTTGCGTAATTGGCTTAGCTGTTAAACAGACACACAGCCAACAGATATATAAAGGCGAGCGTTTGCATGAAAGTATAAGGCTGACTTGGGCAGACCGGAAGCTAATTGTCACACAAGAAAGTTGTGTCACAAGAGCTGTATCTCAATAATGAGATTTTGAGTCTAACATCCAATTAGTTTCCACTAGCGATGGATTCCCGGCTTCGTGATGTTGAACTAACAGGTTGCTCGGTATTCTTGGAAATGTCAGCATGTATTAAATTAGCAGTTGCCGTCGCCTGTTTTGCCTTTTGCGACAACAACAAAGATCACCTTTTCCACTCTGATTATTTGAGGATTTAAGTAATATTGCATCTGACTGTCCAATCATGAGTCAGCTGAGCTAATTCTGTGAATAATGCTAATGAGCGGCGCTCGTGAACATTCCCCTGAATCCCGCTCGGTTAGCTAATGGAGAGCCATGTCATGTAAAGTTTAGCCGCATGAGTGGGCAGAAGCCGAGCGACAAGGAACCACGTTGTAGATGATATCGACACAAAGCTCTTACTTTGAATGCTTTGCTCTGGGCGCGTTTCTTAGAATCTGACATCTGTCAAGATTGCTGATGTCAGCAGACTTTAGCGCTGCAGTTGATCCCGTTTCCTTCATCGCTTCCAGCGGAAAAGGAACCCAATTCGAAACACGATTGCCATTTACTGTCTCACATTTACCTTTAATTGAGGAGGGAGCGTCTACCATTTCACCAAAGACAAAGCGGGACAGAATTATTATGCGACTGTTTTACATGCATATGTGAGAAAGTCTATAGTTTATTTTTTCTCTAAGCGTGTACTCAAACTACCTTGACGTGTAAAATGTTTTTGCGGTGTCCTGGTTATTTCTGTAAACCATTGATATTTTATTGATAGCACAGTCACTTCAGACAGTCCACTGTGAAAAGCATTGTATGAATAAATATACTGTCACTTATTGCTTTGTCTTATTCTGCTAGTCAGTTATCTTATTTAATCAATGCACAACACGTTTAAATAAAACCAACTATATTATACAGAGCACAGATACGGGACTGTATAGCGGTATATATAGTTCCTAATGCTTTATAGTTCCTTGATTCAATATTTATCTCTGTGCTAAGAAGCTTCTAGATTCCCATCCAGTGACAGGACAGAGCCTTCTCCGTGTCTTCTGTCAGTGTTTGAGTCCAAACTTAGCCAATGAAATATTTATCCATTGCATAATCCCCGGAGGACATCTAGTCTGCAAGACTTTACTCGAGACATAAACAGAATAGTGACTTTTCTTTCCAATAATAAACTGCAAATCTGTTTAATAAGACTTATGTGATCTGCTCTTTGACTCTTAATGTTGTAGTAGTATGTATATTTGATTATATACATACTATATTTGATGGCCTATATTTGATTATCTTAGTCACAACACAGATCAAAGCAAAAATAATTTTTCAAATGCTTTTTTCAGTATTTAAAATTCACAGACACTAGTGATAGTTTAATGTGGTTACACTTCAGAATTTTGCACTTGTCAAATTTGAATCAAATTTGCTCGTGCAAAGATAGTTTAAAACAAAAGAGATTTTGGTAATAAAAAGTACAACTGAAAGTATAGGAAATTTTGAGATTTCGCTGGTGAAATCATGCAGTGTCACAAAGTAGGTTTGCTTTGGACAGCCAAAAAGTTTTTTCTGTGTTATTTTTTATTTTTCTGAATGCCAGCCAAGCGACCCATCTGTCAAAATACATACATGCACAAGCAAAAAAAGTCTGATGCAATGAGAAGCAGCTAGTGGTTGGCAACCTCGCCCAAAATAACAGCTGTGTTTTTTAGTTTTCTTTTTTTTTTTACGCTTATTATGCAAATAGAAATAAGCAGGTAAAATCAGCCCATTTTAACCATTGTGGACGGAGAGATTTCAAGCTTTGCACCTGTAGCGTGTCCCTGCTTTTCACCACATTTAAGCATTTTGCTTCAAATGAAAACGTCTGTGATGAGGGTTCGCTGTGCTGTCTAATCGGATCACAACTATTTGAATATTCATGAACTGGATATAATGAATACTTATCATTTGAACACAGTTGGATAATTTACCGTCTGCTGCATCACAATCAAACCACAAACGGATCTGAGACTTGAATGAAACAACTACAAAATCTGAAACGTATCACACAAGTTAACAACTGTAGCTTCTCTGCGATCATCTCTTTGTTTATAAATTAATAACACACAGTTTAATCTCGGGATTTTTAAGGCAAAAACAGGAAAAACAACAGTCAAAGAGCAACAACTATTTTATGTTGTTTTTCTCCTAAACTTCGTTTACCAGAATCCTTAGTGTGTCATGTGATTTCATTTCTCTGGTCAGTACATAAGAAATCAAATCAAATTTAAAATGTATTGGTCACATACATATTATGCGTGGTACAACATGTAGTGAAATGTGCTTTGGTCGTGTTTTGGTATGTGTTTAAGATTAGAAATTACAAAGAACTGTGGTAATAATCACTGCTGTCTTAGACTTTGGTATAATGCAGAAATGCATTTTATTCCTATATTTTTAATTGATATTCTATATGTCTTCCTTGTTCAAGAGATGGAAAACAATTGATGAGTGGAATAATAAAGTTGTTGGTCGCAATACAATCTTGAACCAAGTGACAATATCTTCATATGCTGCACTTGAGTAATACGAATATATAATTCTGCCTTGGAAGAGATGTTGGAAAAGGCTTAGTCTTCTCTGACATTAGTGATTACAAATGCATGTAGACTTACACACTTACACTTACTACACATACATTATTTACTGGTGGGGAAAAGTCAAAAGAAAATCTCAGAAATTGGTGAATTTCTTAAAACCTCAGGCATTCATTACAGTCTGTCTGACCTGCAATAAACTGAAATGGTTCGGCATAATTGCTTATAAATAAAAAGATTTAAATTTTTTTGCCGTTTTTTGTTTTGATTCTTTTGTGAGTGAGTTTGTCAATATGGCAACTAGGGACCATATTGGATTTGTTCTAATCCATCCCATGAAGTGAACACACACACACAATTGAGATGTAAGTATTAATGTTATAAGGACTTTGAAGCAGTAAAAGTGCAAATCGGGGTGTTTGAAGAACATAATGCTAGTTTGACTTGCAGCAAGACAAAAAGAACAAAGACATAAAAAAAAACAGTTAAACAGTCTGTGCATATACATTGTTTTAATCATTTGACATTTCATTTATTCAATGTCTGAATGGTTTTAAATTCAGGGATGTACCTTTTAAAGCTGCTGACATCAATGTGCAGTGATGCAGATGGATTTTTCTGGGGTCATTGTCATATTCTCGGTGAGCAGATCCTCCTGAGAAGAGTTCACGGCTTACCTGGAGCACTTCTCTAAAGGGATGTGTCAGCTACAGATTGATGCTGCTCAAAAATACCAGGGCAGAAGCTTGAGTGAATCAGGGGCCATGAGACAAGACGCCAGGATTAGGCATTAATATTCAAAAAGCCTAAAGCAACTAAAATTGCTTCAAAATGTAATGGTAATCATAACCATCTTTTAGACATCGCTGCTGATGCAGCTCCGTGTTTGTGGAGAATTTGACTCAAGGCCATGGCATTTTAGTGCCCTGCTGGAAAAAAAAAGTTTTATTCGTTTTGTTTTTCTCAAGACTTTCAAGGATTATGTAAAATATATCCTGCTTTTCCGAGTTTGCTTGTTTTCCTACATCTGAGCCATTTTTAAACTTTTTTGTTTTGGGTTTTTATCATTTTCAACGCTCATTTTAATTAAACAAGTGTTAGCAATGATAAATGTAAAGAGAAAAGGCAAATTAATATCTTGAAAGGAAGCCCAGAAGAGACTTTAAATCAATTTTATCATCAGAATGTTCAATCGATGTTGGAACAGTCAATTCCATTCACTTGAATGAAAAACTCCTGACCAGAAGCTTGATCTAAAATAATCTGCCTAATTGAATCTTAAACTAAGTAATTTATAGAAGGTAAAAAAATCTGCACCAATTGTGTGTCACAAAAAAAAAATTAAGTGAATCATAAAACAAATCCTCCAGCCATCAAAACAATCCTTCAAAAACATCCTTTATTTCAATCAGATAGAACTGGTCCAGAACAGTCCAACACAGTTTCCAGCATCACAGTATCATTAGTGTTGCCAAGTTGAAAAAAAAGACAAAATTGAGCAGAGAAAGGATCATTGCGCTATTATTCAGGACGAGGTGAGAGGCAGAAACAGGAGACCAGCACAGAAAAAGACCAAAAAAGGCCCAAAAATAGAAGAAAGCGAGACGCCAGGCCATTGTCTGTGTGTGGTAATGAGATGGCGGGCAGCCCACAGTGGGAGAGAGGTGAGGACAGCAAAGCCACCTCCACCCGTCTCACCCACTGCAAGACTCTGTGTTGTTCCTGCCATGTCCAGAAGTTAATTGGGGCTAGGACTTCCTGTCACATTCACACTTTTCCTTTAACTTTTCCCTGCCTCGAATGCATGTAATTAGTACCATAACAACAAAGTCAAATCGCCCAGTCCATATTATTGATTTAGAAGTGTTGTTTCATTCGACGCACGTACGTCTGGAATATTGATCGAGCTGACTTTTGAGATGCACATCATTTGCATATCTTTTGGATAAAGTAGCAAACACTGTACTTAAAACAATGGGAATTGTTTATAGTTATTGTGAGTATTGTATATACATATAAGGTGTTATTGATATGTATATTGTACTACAGTATTCCTCTTGGTTGGCCTTGTTGCCACTTCAGCATATTTTCATAGTCATAGTAGATAAATGAGAGTCACATTGTGGAGAAATATTCCAGAAAAATTTCCAAAGAGTTGTCGAATTGCATATGTAATTGGATTTTGGTCACTTTGAACTCAGAACGTGTCAAAGTTAAAACTCAATTTGTGAGGTTTTGACGCACACAGCAAGTGACTAAATTAGAACGAAATTTGTTCAAAGAACTTGGTAAAAACCCATCAGTCAGACAGACGCCTTTTACTGCAATTAACGTGTTTGCCTTTGAATGAAGATGCTGCCCATTCAATCGACGCCTACTGATGCTGATTGGCAGGTTCTGTCACTTCTCGAATTGATTTAACAAATCAATCCTGTGAATTTTACCTCAAAAAAAAGACAATTTGACCTACTGGTACGGAATTTCGGAATGGTACTGCCATTCCGAAATTACAGGATGGAATCCTGATCTGGCTCGCCAGGTTTAAGACTGACCACTTCTCCGGGTTTGTGTATTCTCACGGTGTATAACTTCACTGGATGGTTGAATGCAAAGCACAATTTTGACACAGTCTCTAGTCATCAGTCATAATGACAAACTCACTTGACTCACTTTTTTTGTTTGAATTTTGTCTGTGGAAAGTTTGGCTGCAGTTCAACAATTTTTTCGGAATTTGGCAACAGTGTTTCATACATCAGTAGCTTCCAGCCCAAAATTGCAGATGGAGGCGAAAAAGTTGCTTTTGGTCCCAGGCAGTATTTTCGTTTTTTTTTTTGTCTCAATTCTTAAGCCTCTCTATTTTGAAACCAACTCCCCAGTGAAAGCCAAATGCTCGTCCCACCTCTGGCGAAACAAACGCATTTAAATTCTATAAAAGTTGACAGATCTATAGTTTTCTGGTTTTAATCAGATGCAGCTCTGACACTAAGCTCCGCTGGCCTCACCTCCGCCTGACTAAGACTTTCATTAGTGTCAGCCGTGTCACCAGCCTCAGACATCTGGGCGATAAGCCAGAGGTGTCATCACTGACATCCCAATCACATTAAATCTGAAACCTCACCTTCTGACCTCTCTCACAAACCAAGACTAGAAGCTCCTGCCGACCTGACAGCCCTGATCTGGCCAACTAAATGGCAGTCCACCATGTATAAAAGTGAATTTGGGGTTAGATTATATGTCTCTGAGTGAAAGATGAGTGAGCGTGTTTTTCCCCCGACTGCCTTCTCTTGGGAAATCGTTTCTTCTTGAACTTTTTCTCTGGCCTGAAGCGATGGCTCCAGCTACATTGTCTGCCAGCTTTCAGTGTTATATTCTTGAGGTGGAAGGTAATTTCACCGGTGACAAACGGCCAGTGGAAATCTTCATATATCGTATATGTTTTCGTTTTCGAGATTCGTCTTCTTTTCTCCACACGTGCAATGTTTGTCTCATCCGGTAACCTTGGAGACACCTGACAGCCATTGGCAATGTTACACGTTGTTCAGCAGATATTTTGTCACAATTCTGACTGGTCTTTAATATTTAATAATGACAGTGAACTTACTGGTACTGTTCTTGCAAGTTCCGGTTAATAACTTATTCAGAAGACATTAACATCAAAGGAGCCACTATGTAAATGGTTGATAAATGATTTGTTATGTATCCTTTAGTATTGTAAAATCCAATTTCCACTCATGAGAAACCTAACTGAACTAAAGAAATGGAGTTTAAAAGCCTCAAAGCTTTGATTATAATTTAATATTTTTTTGTTTAACAAAAATACATTTGAATAAGTGAATTTAATATGCCATTGAACACTTAATGTTTTGCAATACATGTATTATCTTCACGTGCTTTAATGGTTGAAAAAACATTTTCTGTTTGTGACATAATTGCTAGAGTATCTATCTATCTATCTATCTATCTATCTATCTATCTATCTATCTATCTATCTATCTATCTATCTATCTATCTATCTATCTATCTATCTATCTATCTATCTATCTATCTATCTATCTATCTATCTATCTATCTATCTATCTATCTATCTATCTATCTATATAACCTTCCAACCCTCCATCCATCTATCCATCCATCCATCTCAGTCTTTCTCTTGTTTGGTTGCTTGCTTTCTCTCTCTCTCTCTCTCTCTCTCTCTCTCTCTCTCTCTCTCTCTCTCTCTCTCTCTCTCTCTCTCTCTCTGTCTCTCTCTTTCCCTCGCTTTCCACTCTCTCCTTCTAAGTACTTAAAGCACAATAAACTACTTTAATAACTTTAATAACTGAATAAATAATAATAATAATAAAAAAATTAAAAAACTCATATACCTCAAGCTGCTGAAGCGTCTTATACATTACTGTACACGATTTCATCTGAAAGGCATTCATGCATACAGTCCATATGGAGGGCAAAAAGGAGTAAAGTGAGGGAGAACCATTAAGTATTCTGTACAGCAAAGTGCATTTAATCATTTCCTAAACGGCTTCTCATCTCAACTCTATATGACACCCTGTCAGGGGCAAATGTTGCCGGTCAACAGTGCTACTATACGCACGGCATACATTTTAACACTGCATTTCTGACGCACAAACAAGCCGAGATGATGAATGTGTCAGGCTAAAGGCTGCGGCTGAGTGATTGTCACATGCACAGGTAGCGGGTCATCCGGACCCCATGTGATGTGCGTAGAATGATAATAGGTTAACCACACAAAACCTTCTCTGATCCCTGCAAATGTTGACTCCTGATGACCGGCAGGGTGCTATATTTGCCACGGGGGACTAATTTGTCACCACTGACAAAGGCCACGGCTGTGACAGCGAAACTTCTAATCGATGGCCTGCGGATTTCTCACACCAACACTTTCCTCTCAGTCACCGCGACATTGCAGAATTAGCCTCTCTTCAGCTGCCTCTCCGCAGCAACTGGACCTGAAATGTGCCGATTAGAACCAAAGGAACATTTGCTTTACTCCCAAGACAACACTGGGGTTCAGTGGAAACATAACTTTAATGGAATATTGATTAAATATGAATTGAGTGCGCACATAAAAACCAACTGACACACAATTATCACGAAGCGCCTCACCAGGGTCCACGCCGCCTGATCAATAGAGGGTTAATTACACTGGCCTCGGGATACTGAAGCATGAGCGTGTGGGAAACAGTGCACGACATGAGAGATTGAGGAGAAACAAAACCCAGAAAAGGAAAATCTCTGATAAATACTGAAAGTGTCGGGTAGCATTGTTTTTCTGGCTACAACCTTTACATATCAAAGAAATGAACTTGTGTCATAATACGTGGTCACACTTCACTCCAATTTTTTTTTTTAATTTGTGTACTTATCGATAATTAATTCACCTATTTTTTTATTATTTCTATATTATATTTAAATGTTAATTAATTGGTTTATCTATCTATCCATCCATCCATCCATTCATCCATTTATCCATCCATCCATCCATCCATCTATCTATCTATCTATCTATCTATCTATCTATCATCCATTCATCCTTCCATCGGCCTGTCTGTCTCGTGATAGATCTCAATAACTAGACATACACATAGTTTGACCATCCATCAATCCATCCTTATGGATATATATATATATATATATATATCCATCCATCCATCCATCGACAGTTTATAGTATATATAGATATACAGACAGTCACGTCATCCATCCATTCATCCATATATCTATCTTATGGAATTAAATTTAAATTAAATTCACATGATTTTTAAATGTGGTATAATTGTGATTTAGGTTATTGTACTAAGAATATGTTGCAAAAGAATATTATATTGTTTCCAAAAATTGAGTTGATGCGAAATATCCACACGTCTGACAGTTCCTGGGTGCTGTTTTATATACACAGAAACGAAAACATTTCCTCCATAAAGAACTGGTTCTGTAATGTGTTCTCGTACGACCCCACTACCCTTGCCAACCGCTGCATTGCATAACATATCGAAATGTATTGCATTTTTAAACATGAAATTAATTCCTGAACTCATTTTCCCTTTTGCTTTTACAGGCATAAATAAATGCCACTTAGATCGAAAGTGATTTAATGCAATGGCACACATACATATTTCATTCCAATGCATTAATCAACAAAAATCATCTTTAACACTCACTTTAACAGGCATCAGAGCTTCTTGACATCAAGAGAAGTTTTTCCTTTTTATTAGAGAGCTGAAAAGTTTTTTTTTCCTTTTTCTTTGAAAAGCAAGCCATTAAAGTCGATGTGTATGGGGACCATTAAATATGCATGTGAAGGCTGGTTCCATGAGGAAGAGCTTCCCAGTGGCTGTCCATGCAAAAATGTCATTTCCCAAGCTGAGATAAAGAATTAGTCCATCCACTCGTCATCGGCAGAATCTTATAAGCCTCGAGCAAACCCGTCTTTTGCAACTTTTTAAATTATAGAGCTGTGAAAAAACACTCTGGTTTTTTCAGCTTTTTCTGTTTTTGCCTGGTTTTTCTGTGTTTAGTTCATTCAATAAAACCAAAAAGAAAAATAACTCCCTCTCTCACTCTTTTTCTTTAGATGCACAAATATCTAAAATAACATAGCATCTGAGATATTTGAAATTTCGAACAATTGACAATATCAGATAATGATGTACAATAGTGTGAACTTCACTGCGAGTACTTGATTGTACTTAAAAAACATTCAGTGTACACAATATTCACTCTCAATTGTTCTATATATATATATATATATATATATATATATATATATATATATATATATATATATATATATATATATATGCGTAAGGTAAAAATGTCTTAAGTGTCAAGTGAATAAAACAAATTAACATACTGTATCTGTAAAATTAATTTGTGTAAGGTCATAATTAATAAAGCCCAGTCTTTAATAAGGTTAGGATTAGCAAAGCTTAGACAGGACAAGGCAACAGGGCAAGATGAAGAATAGAGATAGATACTCCCCTTTATTTTTGCTTATTAAATGATGAAGAGCACAACAGATGCATATTATATAGATGAGCTTGTAAAGGCAGTGCTGATGGCACATCATGGTTCTGATGGAAGAACTCGCGTGTTTATGTTCACACTTTATATACCGGTACTCATTGAATTAAACTGTAAAAACATTCGCAAAAAATGAAACTTTTACATTTTTATTAAAAACATTTAATTTAACATTTAAACATATTAAAAGCCATTTTTTTCAATAATGACATTATTTTAAAATGAAAAAAAAAATGATAACATTTTACTTTATTTAAGTCTGCCAATGCAATTATGTTCTAGAATGCTTCAACGTGGGATACATGGTCCATACACACACACACACACACACACGCACACACACACACACACACACACACACACACACACACACACACACACACACTACAATTGTGTCTAAAAAAAAAAGATATACTGCAATACATTTTATAGTATTGTATATGGTATATATTTATCTACTTTTTTCATCTATGACTGGTGCATAGATCATAACTGTTTTTTATATACATACTGTACACCAAATCGTATTTATTTAACAGCTAACAGGGCTTTATTGTATTTCCACCCAAGAACTATGCTTTTCCTTTTGTCACCCTCTCGGATGTGTTGATGCCCAGTCGTTCTGCATTTAATGCCTGGCCATGCATGACAGCAGAGATGGCAGGGCTTTGGCTTTTCACATAATCCAAGCTTCACTTGCACTTCCCCATTGCACTATCACAGGGTTCAAAAGGTAACAGCGAGTAGTGATACGCTTTGCTGCCATGTTGCCATCTATATATGATGTTTTAACAGCACTATATAGCTCACAATAAACAGCACAGGGAAACGGCCGTGTGATGATAAGCGTTCTAGACTGTTGAAATTATTTCAGAGATTTATATCTCCACATTGGATCTCAGTCGCTCCACTTTGTTTTTATGTGCTGCTGCTATCACACTCATCATCTGCCTCGCCGCCAACTTGAATCCCTCCTCAATGTGACTTTGTGCCCAACACCGGCTCTTCGTGGTCATCTTTCTTCGCAGGTCCAGCCGGGGGAGTTTCAGAGCCCCGTGCGGCCTGAGCTTCACAGAGAACATGTGGCTCTAACCGCATGGCAGCACAGGCGAAAAGACTTCTGTGGTGTCATTAAGAGCGGCTCATTTGCCGTAAATCCTACAGTAGACCTGCTAATCCCTGCCGAGGAAGAAAGCAGGAACCAGTGACAGGCTGCGGGTCAGCACGCTGTAAAAGTCAATGCTTTTCACAGCCTTGGTGGCAGAGGAGTTCTCTCTCTCCTCACCAAGCCATTAACTCCTCTTTATGGGCCACTTTGGGGCCACAACTGTGGCCCATAATCCTCTCTGCCACCTTCACTTGCCCTTCTTTGTATCCACAGGAATGCTGGAAGACCAACTGTGAACTCTGAAAGTCCGAATCTAAGAGAACAAAAAGACAATCTTGCTTTTACAGTGTTTTCATCCCTGGTCCTCATCTCTAAATGTTGTCTTTTCTTTATATCATCTTATCACTACTGAAAAAGCTTTTCAAGTCTCATTCATATGTTACATTATGATGTTAGATTATAAAGTAACTGAATCAGGTCATGGAATCTCGTTCAACAGCACGAAACATGTTAATGGATTCCAAAATGCAGCCTTGAAATCAGAGGTGAGAAGAGTGTGAATGATTTTACCTTACTTGAGTAAAAATACATTACAAGTTACATGTCAACAATTCCAAGAAGACGTGAGTAGAAGTCGTAAAGTATCCAAACTTAAAAGAGCTTTAAAAGTATTTTACTCATACTGAATGTGGGCTCAAAAACACCTAAGAATAAGATTACAGTTTTTCTCAAATGCTAAAACACATTTCACAAATGTTCCCTGCATTTTACCCAATGTCTAAACACAACACTCACTTCTAAAGCTACATGAACACAACTACACCTTCTCACTTCAAAACTCAAACCTTCGCACCAAAATAGCAGCTCAAGCTTTCAAAACTGTAAACACAATTCACATCATTGCACACAACAGC
>MU204251.1:1719611-1731190 GCA_017309775.1 Paedocypris sp. Pulau Singkep | reverse complement strand
TATATATATATATATATATATATATATATATATATATATATATATATATATATATATATATATATATATATATATATATATATATATATATATATATATCCATCCATCCATCCATCCATCCATCGACAGTATATAGTATATATAGATATACAGACAGTCACATCATCCATCCATTCATCCATATATCTATCTTATGGAATTAAATTTAAATTAAATTCACATGATTTTTAAATGTGGTATAATTGTGATTTAGGTTATTGTACTAAGAATATGTTGCAAAAGAATATTATATTGTTTCCAAAAATTGAGTTGATGCTAAATATCCACACGTCTGACAGTTCCTGGGTGCTGTTTTATATACACAGAAACGAAAACATTTCCTCCATAAAGAATTGGTTCTGTAATGTGTTCTCGTACGACCCCACTACCCTTGCCAACCGCTGCATTGCATAACATATCGAAATGTATTGCATTTTTAAACATGAAATTAATTCCTGAACTCATTTTCCCTTTTGCTTTTACAGGCATAAATAAATGCCACTTAGATCGAAAGTGATTTAATGCAATGGCACACATACATATTTCATTCCAATGCATTAATCAACAAAAATCATCTTTAACACTCACTTTAACAGGCATCAGAGCTTCTTGACATCAAGAGAAGTTTTTCCTTTTTATTAGAGAGCTGAAAAGTTTTTTTTTTCCTTTTTCTTTGAAAAGCAAGCCATTAAAGTCGATGTGTATGGGGACCATTAAATATGCATGTGAAGGCTGGTTCCATGAGGAAGAGCTTCCCAGTGGCTGTCCATGCAAAAATGTCATTTCCCAAGCTGAGATAAAGAATTAGTCCATCCACTCGTCATCGGCAGAATCTTATAAGCCTCGAGCAAACCCGTCTTTTGCAACTTTTTAAATTATAAAGCTGTAAAAAAACACTCTGGTTTTTTCAGCTTTTTCTGTTTTTGCCTGGTTTTTCTGTGTTTAGTTCATTCAATAAAACCAAAAAGAAAAAAAAACTCCCTCTCTCACTCTTTTTCTTTAGATGCGCAAATATCTAAAATAACATAGCATTTGAGATATTTGAAATTTTGAACAATTGACAATATCAGATAATGATGTACAATAGTGTGAACTTCACTGCGAGTACTTGATTGTACTTAAAAAAACATTCAGTGTACACAATATTCACTCTCATGTAAATGTAATTGTTCTATATATATATATATATATATATATATATATATATATATATATATGCGTAAGGTAAAAATGTCTTAAGTGTCAAGTGAATAAAACAAATTAACATACTGTATCTGTAAAATTAATTTGTGTAAGGTCATAATTAATAAAGCCCAGTCTTTAATAAGGTTAGGATTAGCAAAGCTTAGACAGGACAAGGCAACAGGGCAAGATGGAGAATAGAGATAGATACTCCCCTTTATTTTTGCTTATTAAAGGATGAAGAGCACAACAGATGCCTATTATATAGATGAGCTTGTAAAGGCAGTGCTGATGGCACATCATGGTTCTGATGGAAGAACTCGCGTGTTTATGTTCACACTTTATATACCGGTACTCATTGAATTAAACTGTAAAAACATTCGCAAAAAATGAAACTTTTACATTTTTATTAAAAACATTTAATTTAACATTTAAACATATTAAAAGCCATTTATTTCAATAATGACATTATTTTAAAATGAAAAAAATGATAACATTTTATTTTATTTAGATAAGTCTGCCAATGCAATTATGTTCTAGAATGCTTCAACGTGGGATACATGGTCCATACACACACACACACACACACACACACACACACACACACACGCACACACACACACACACACACTACAATTGTGTCTAAAAAAAAAGATATACTGCAATACATTTTATAGTATTGTATATGGTGTTGATTTATCTACTTTTTTCATCTATGACTGGTGCATAGATCATAACTGTTTTTTATATACATACTGTACACCAAATCGTATTTATTTAACAGCTAACAGGGCTTTATTGTATTTCCACCCAAGAACTATGCTTTTCCTTTTGTCACCCTCTCGGATGTGTTGATGCCCAGTCGTTCTGCATTTAATGCCTGGCCATGCATGACAGCAGAGATGGCAGGGCTTTGGCTTTTCACATAATCCAAGCTTCACTTGCACTTCCCCATTGCACTATCACAGGGTTCAAAAGGTAACAGCGAGTAGTGATACGCTTTGCTGCCATGTTGCCATCTATATATGATGTTTTAACAGCACTATATAGCTCACAATAAACAGCACAGGGAAACGGCCGTGTGATGATAAGCGTTCTAGACTGTTGAAATTATTTCAGAGATTTATATCTCCACATTGGATCTCAGTCGCTCCACTTTGTTTTTATGTGCTGCTGCTATCACACTCATCATCTGCCTCGCCGCCAACTTGAATCCCTCCTCAATGTGACTTTGTGCCCAACACCGGCTCTTCGTGGTCATCTTTCTTCGCTGGTCCAGCCGGGGGAGTTTCAGAGCCCCGTGCGGCCTGAGCTTCACAGAGAACATGTGGCTCTAACCGCATGGCAGCACAGGCGAAAAGACTTCTGTGGTGTCATTAAGAGCGGCTCATTTGCCGTAAATCCTACAGTAGACCTGCTAATCCCTGCCGAGGAAGAAAGCAGGAACCAGTGACAGGCTGCGGGTCAGCACGCTGTAAAAGTCAATGCTTTTCACAGCCTTGGTGGCAGAGGAGTTCTCTCTCTCCTCACCAAGCCATTAACTCCTCTTTATGGGCCACTTTGGGGCCACAACTGTGGCCCATAATCCTCTCTGCCACCTTCACTTGCCCTTCTTTGTATCCACAGGAATGCTGGAAGACCAACTGTGAACTCTGAAAGTCCGAATCTAAGAGAACAAAAAGACAGTCTTGCTTTTACAGTGTTTTCATCCTTGGTCCTTATCTCTAAATGTTGTCTTTTCTTTATATCATCTTATCACTACTGATAAAGCTTTTCAAGTCTCATTCATATGTTACGTTATGATGTTAGATTATAAAGTAACTGAATCAGGTCATGGAATCCCGTTCAACAGCACGAAACATGTTAATGGATTCCAAAATGCAGCCTTGAAATCAGAGGTGAGAAGAGTGTGAATGATTTTACCTTACTTGAGTAAAAATACATTACAAGTTACAAGTCAACAATTCCAAGAAGACGTGAGTAAAAGTCGTAAGGTATCCAAACTTAAAAGAGCTTTAAAAGTATTTTACTCATACTGAATGTGGGCTCAAAAACACCAAAGAATAAGATTAACAAGAAACTCTTTATTTACAAGGTTTTATTTCCTAATATAGAAAGGAAATTTAACACCTCAATATGTCAAAATGGCAGAACAAAACGTCAGTCTGCGTCAAGTCAGATGTGCAATAAAGTACAACGCTAATAGTTAATTTAGCTCATAAATATCACCTTCAGCATCCTGCAGATGGCAATATCACCTTGTCCGGCAGAGAATTAACCGCGGTAGAAAAAGATGCAGAATTATCGTGCACAATCACAATGTAGCAAGTAACAGTTTGTGTTCATTCAAATGTAGTGGAGTAACAAGCACAAATACCCAATCAAAATGCAGACAAACAGTAAAAGTTGCTTACATTTTTTTTTTAACAAAGTAGCCAAAAATACCTGAGTAAAGTAACAAAGTCCATGTATTCAAGTTCACTACTTCGCACCACTGCTTGAAATGAAATTGTCAAAATAGTTGATAACATCCACCATTTTCTGGACCTCTTTTTCATTTCTGTGTCACCAGGAGCTGGAGCCAATCTCAGCAACTCTGGGTCTGAAGGCGCGCCACACAGATTGATGGTCAACCAATCACAGAGAAGCACACACACACACACACACACACACACACACACACAGACACACACACACATTCACACTCTTCCAACCAGTGAAGATAATTTACTGGTTAAAGACCAAGACTAAAGTTAAAGACTTTGTGTTTGGACCAGAAAAGCTCATGGTTTGGACCTACAGGAAAGAACCTGTTGGGTTGTGTAAATTGCAATGCAGCGTGAGCCACATTAGATAAAAACATCTGCTAAATGCAAACATCAACCATGTAGTGTTATGGGTACCATAGACGAGACAAGATGACCGCTCACCCCAGATCACACTGATGTTTTATACGCAGAATTGTCCGGTCATGACACTAATTTAAGTGTGTGCACTCTACTCGCCATTGTACTTCCTTGTTTGCTAAAGTTTTTATAAGCAAAGTGCATTTCAGTCTGGCTACTGAGACTACAAATGATGAAAGCTGATGTGGTGAAAGCGAAGGAAATAGCAGCATGGCCCACTGCGTTTAACTACTAATTTTCAGCATGGAGTCACCTTCATTTTTGACAAAATAATCTTTAGAAGGCAAACTTAAGCTCTCTGTTATCCACTAAATTGGGGCTTTTACAAAATGCTGCCCTACTGTTCCTATTCACAGCTATTTGGACATCAATGTCATGGAAGACGAGAGTGTGAGAGATAGAGATGGGAGGGGGGCAGGAATGAATGCAGAGAAACAGAGGAAGCCAACGAGAAAAATGAATAGAAAGACACTAAAAATGACAGCAGGGAAGAGGTAGATAGATAGACAGACAGACATAGGAAGGGAAAAAATGGATAAGGAAGGGATAGATGGATAGATGGATAGATGGATAGATGTAAGGTCATAATTAATAAAGCCCAGTCTTTAATAAGGTTAGGATTAGCAAAGCTTAGACAGGACAAGGCAACAGGGCAAGATGGAGAATATAGATACTCCCCTTTATTTTTGCTTATTAAAGGATGAAGAGCACAACAGTCAATAAATGATAAGAAGAGAAAATTAGAGCAGAAAATAAAAAGAAAGCAGGGAAGAAAGACAGAGCAGGTAAGATATTTTACAAGGTACAATATCGCCCTCTGCAGGCATAAAAAACAGACGGAAGTGTAACCAAATAGGGCTACAAACAAAATTAAATTAACTAAAGGCAAAAGAAAAAATGAGAGCAAAACATGAACACTTTGATTGTGATGGTAGCTTGAGAGGCTAAATTATAACTGTATGAGACTATCATTGCAGTCACAGTTTAAGAAAGAATGGAAATTACAGGGCACATCATGGATCTCAGTTGCTTGACAGGACAGAAATCAACCTACTGTTGTTCCAGCTCTTATTTCTGTCAAACTGCCAGCGCCATTGTTCACAGCTTTGCGCGGAGCATTCATCTCAATTAAATGACAGGCAAACTAATTTACATGCATTGGATTCATACATAATAACAGATATCAAGGAACGCTGTCTATCACTAAAATATAATCATACATAAGCACCACTCCAACATCTGACATTGTTCTTGCTTAGTCAGTGGGAGAATTGACTGCCATTTTCAGGATACTCAATTAAAGCACAACCTGATTGAGACCATCCAAACATTCCTTTGCTGAACTGCTTTTCCATTTCTGGGTTTTGTGGAGCTGGAGACAATCGCAACAGCTCTTGGCCAGGATACACACACTGGGTTGAGCCAATCACAGAGTGACGTGTGCCAGCCACAGACACACACATTCACACTCTCACTCACACCTATAAACGATTTTCCAATTTTCCTTCAGTTTTGGGCTGTGGGAAAAACACGGAGACCCAGAAGAAACCCACGCAAGCAATGGAAGAAATCTTAAAAAAATTGGTAAAATTAAATGTAGGAAGCAATATTACAAAACCATTTATTTTTTGTTTTATGTGTCATTTTTTTCCAAATTAAAAAGTACATGTATTTTGATCTTTTTTTTTTACAGGTTTAGTTTCTCATTTGCTGCAGTCAGTCTGCATTCTGATATGGTATTAGATGAATCCGTTACATCCAGTATAGCTGATTGGATCTCAAACAATATGAGTTTTGATGCATACGGAGCAACGTTGATAAGATATTCAAATTTTGACAGATCTTTCGAGTTCTGTTGTAGAAAATGTTAATTACTGATTTTTTTCTGGAGCAGCATCTGAGGCGTGTGAATAGGGGATGGAAGTATTGGATAATATATTCGTTTGTTGCTCGGGCTATTCAGATTTATCTCATTGTGATGAAAATAGAAAACACGGAGCAGGTTCTGACAAGAACATGCATGACAAGCCTTTGCAATGCACATCTGAATACGCTAATGCTTAACTGCTCAAACTTCTTACAAATAAAAAGTAAAAAAAATGAAAGTAAAAAAAAATAATAATAATATTGATAATAATAAACAATTGACTATTTGAAGATCTATTTGATAAACGTATGCTTTATTGATTTGCCGCTTTATTTATTTATTTATTTATTTTTAAGTTCTGATAAAGTAAAATATTCTTTATATCCTTAAACTGGGACCAATCAGAAGTCATTATCAGAAGGCCAGTTTTGAGTCCTAGTTTTAATAAAAACTCAAAAGAATATCCTCTAAAGAAGAATAACCATATTGTGCTATAAACTAATTTTGTACTGAATCTGAACATTCAACCAGACATACAAGACATAACACAAGACATTACCTATTGTTTTCTAGTTGATACTGATATTTCTCAAAAAATAATTATCGCTAAATGTGATTCACTTGTTTGAAGCTACGGGTAACTCGAGCTTGCATATTAGATATTAAATTAGGGATTTTGGAATAATTTAGTCTCACAACAGAAAAACAACAATCTCATAAATAGGGAATAAATTTAATGAGATATTTGTGAATCGATCTTAAACAACACTTGCTCTAGGCAAAAAAAAAGTGTTCTTCAATTTTCTTCTCAATGCTCGGTTGAATTATCCCTGTCACAAAGTTAATTGGGTATAAATATCTTCTCATTTTAAAGCTCTGTGGTGCAGAGAATATGAATGGATAATAAGGCAATTATAACTTTTTAATAGTAAAATAATACAGATACATAACTGCTGATTAATAATTTAATGTTGTCAGAAAAAAAAATCTATTTATCAAGAGAAAGGTCAGACAAGAAAGAATCAAAGGTCAGACATCTATCTATCCAAGCATCCATCCATCTACCCACCCATCCATCCTCCGTCCGTCCGTCCGTCAGTCTATCTATCTATCTATCTATCTATCTATCTATCTATCTATCTATCTATCTATCTATCTATCTATCTATCTATCTATCTATCTATCTATCTATCTATCTATCTATCTGTCTATCTATCTATCTATCTATCTATCTATCTATCTATCTATCTATCTATCTATTCTGTCTGTCTGTCTGATTGTCTATCCATCTTTACATCCATCCATCCATCCATCTGTCTATCAACAAAAAGAGTAGGACTTTTTAAAACAGAGAAAGAGACGTGACAAATGCCGTGTCATTTATAACTGTATGTAATGTAATGTAGCCAAATAAGCAAATGCAGTTTACCCAATGAGTAAAGAACATTCAAAGAAATCCAACAGCCTGAAGCACAACTTTCCACTGGGAGACTTTGTTTGCTTGCAGAAGAAGACAGACAGATGTCAGTGTTTAAAGAGACCTCGTTATTTTTTAAACGATGATAAGCAGCTCATTAGAGGCAGCAACGCACCAATCAGGTGATTTACAGCACAGGGATGCTCACGTTTACATCAGGAGAGCGTGAGCACATCTGTTCTGCGCCTCGGGCTGCACTTTAAGGATAGACCAGATAATGCGGGAAGATCCTGCAGTCAGTTTGAAGTCTGACACTGCTGCAAGAAAAGATTTCTCCAAAATGTCCAGCTTTCCCACGTTTTTGTCCAGCTCTTAGCTGTTTGCATCATCGCTGATGGTGTAATTTAGCAACAGATTGACGTCGCCTCATTATGAGAAGACAGCGTGAAGAATGCAGTGAACCTTTGTAAGCTGTTTAGCATATTTTTAGACAGACAGGACATACTGTACACGGAAAGAGATTCAAATGATCCGTATCTGCTGTGTGTTTGTTGCCTTGGATACAGGTTGGAATATGATCATCTTTAGTGCTGAACAACCGCGATTACTGCAAGATTTTGCTATTAAATTAATGGCGCATGAGCTGTAGCTCAATAAAGAAGCTTCTATAAGTAATGTTGCTCGCCACGTCTCCTAATGTAGAAAAGTACTTTTTACCATCCCATACTGACTTCCTCTCAGCCAATCACAGGGCAGTAACTACGATGCAAGTCATTACCCAGAATGCCGCATTTGCTCAGCGCTAGAACAGTAGGGCAAAAAAATCTACTTAGGAAGATGTATTGCAAAGGCAATGATATTACATTCCAAAGTTTGGGTCTTGTAATGATATAAAAGCACTTATTGGGAAAATCGAGTTAAAGACATTTCGGTGTCATTTTCGTAGAAAATAAGAGCTTGTCTTGGCTGTTTCTCGCATGGATTCTGTGAGCCCGCAGCTTCAAAAAATCTCAGCATGCTTCTCCACTGATCATCAGTGGCTGAACATTACAGCCTTTCAGACTATTGTTTCATCTGCAGCCTCATAGCGCTGCATTATGTGTTTCTTTTATGGATATGTATTGTTGAGAAAACTTGTTGTATTAACACATTTGTAAAAAGCATTAAAAGTTTAGGAACTAAGCACTATAAGGTCTAACACTTGTCTGGTAAAAAAAATAAAACAATGAACAATGAAAAAATGATTACTGTAAAATAAATGCTAATTACAAGACTAATGAGAAAAAGGCTATAATATAATCAGGCAAAATGAGAGCAAACTAAACTTTGGATAATGATGTTTCCACAGTGGTTGTGTTCTCTCACCTGCTTATTAGAAGATATTTCTGAATTTGTTTCATTTTAAAGTTTCTACCATAGTCTTCATCATTAAATGCACTTAAACCTGTTTATTTGTAATTGAGCACCAATCATTGATCCTATTTTGAGACAGTGAGCACAAAACATGGACCATCAGAAGGTCTGAACATTTTGTTGCAATGGAGCCTCATACACATAATAATGGTTTACACTGACTTTTTGGTTTTTAAGTGATTATTGCCAAACAAAGGAGCTGGACAGTCAAGCACAGGACAAACAAAGATTTGAGGGAAAATATATGTTTCTAACAAAGCTATAAATATCTTGAACAAGTCGAAATTGTACTTCACTCCTGTCCTAATCTCTTCCTGAAAGCTCTGGGCTATTTTAAACTCGCCTAATTGTACTTTGGCAGGGCTTTAAACCATCCAGAGAACATCATTTGGACATACGATGACTGAGAATGAGCTCAGACTTTCTTTTTTGCTAATTGTATTGTCTTTCATTTCATGGAAAGTGGCTAGGCCTTGATCACTGTAAAGCCCTTAACCAAATTAAATTGAATTACTTGCATTTTAGCAGTTTGCTTAATGAATAATCAAGGGAACTATAAAATATGATAATTGCAGACCCTGGACAGCCAAGGGTGCCAATTTGTGGCCTAATGAAGCCATTAAGTTGATGATACCAAACCTGATAATGGCGAAATTGGGAAAAGAGGGTGGAAATATGAGTTCAAGAACACAGCAGGAAGAGATATTGAATCCCAACGCAGGTAAGAAAAAAACACGTCTGGAAGAAAAAAGAAAGCCTGTATACCACCAACGTTCTAATATGTTGATCAATACTACAGAACTTTATAAGCTGGTAGCATTATACGTAAAATGTAGAGTTTTCCTCTGTAGACAGAACCGTCACACTACAGAGATCTTGGTGACAGTTTCTAACAAATCAGCTCGACACACCATCGCACCTTGTCTACTCAAATCCTTGTGGTTTCTAACACAGTAATTAGCCGATGAAGAAGATCTAGACTTGTTTGCCACAGCGATTGTGCTCTATTTGCTGGTCATGTAATCTTCAGCTTCAATTCACAGCTATGATGTCAAATAATGCATGACTGAGCAGTAAACAAATTCTAATTACACGACTAATGAGAGAAGGACTATAATAGAATCAAGCAAAATGAGAGCAAACTAAACTTTGGATAATGATGTTTCCACAGTGGTTGTGTCCTCTCACCTGCTTATTAGAAGATATTTCTGAATTTGTTTCATTTTCGTGTGTTTCCAGCATAGTCTTCATCACTAATTGCACTTAAACCTGTTTCTTTCTAATTGAGCACCAATCTCTGATCCTGTTTTGAGACGGTGAGCCCAAAATATGGACCATCTGGATGTCTGAAAAGCATTTTTACATTTTATTGTAATGGAGCGTCAAACTGTTGACCACGTGCTCACTTCAACCATATATGAATCTTGTCAGATTTTTCCCTAAAGCAGAGATTACATCATCAAACCTACAGTAGTTGCTTGATATATTGTGTTAAGATTTAAGTGAATCACAAACTTTTTTGCTGTTGCCAATATCGTTCTCGACCTTGTTGTCATTCATCAAAAAGTAAAGACGTAAACGCTGATCTCAGGCTATTTAATTCCACGGGGCACAGAACTGCTGATCTTTGATAAACCTCTCCAAAGAGTCACTTGCGAAGTCACAAACTACTGGATGCAAAGGTAACGTGGAAAACAAAGACAAAATGTTGGTCATTGGATGTTTCTAGCTAATAGAAAAATTCAGAATGCTATGACACAATGAAAAATATTGATATTTGTGAAAATTCCATATTTATGTCATTTTAATTTCAACAGCAAATGTATTAAAACAGCAGTTTTCTTTGTAAAAGTGTCTGGCAATTGTTTGGCTTGGTTTCTTCAGGAATTGCATTGTGTAGGTATTTTCGGTAATATAATAACAAAACATTTTGGTTTTATTTTTTGAGTCTATAATAATTGTAGATGTGTTTTTGAAAATGCCATTCAAGCAGCAAATCACAAATCCACATTCTTTAGCAGATGATATACTTTTCAACTTATAATTTTAATTTTTTTAATTTTGTCTTTATTGTTGTAAACTCCTTTGAATGGTTTTGAATAAAGCACACTGTTTTTTTTTTTTTTTTTTTAACTATTGGCAAATGTTGCCCTGTACTCGACTATATCATATCTTCTACTAATTTGTGGATAATCTTGACGTGTCATAGAAGAAAGCTAAGCTTGATTGAACTCTTGGCATGACTCTTAGATTTTAAAGACATTAACTACAGTGTTGACAGGTTAAGATGAGCCACGTTCTTCTAATTCAATAACTCCCTGTCGCTCACAGCAAAGCACTTGTGCTCTTTTTAAATTACATTGATGGATCACATGTGGCAAAACAGAATTGCCAGGCGTGAGAGATGCTTTGCAATTGTCTGAAATATGGTTTTGATAACAAATGCAGAGGATATCTGCGGAAGATTATGGTAATGATTTGAGGTAATAGAATCTGTTTCCATCAAGCTATGAAAGACGCTGCTGTGCACAGGGCTGTCTGGTTCCCGGAAGAACCCGAGGAGATGTTTGAACTGAGGATAACCCCATATGATGTGCTGTTTGCCATATGCGGCAAGACAAACATCAGTAAACAATGCCTAGATAATTCTGTGACTTCTGTGACTTTATTTTCCTTATCAATATTTGAAAAGCGAAACAGTTGACATTGGGTTTTTCATTAGACCAATTCCGAGCACAAGGACACAATTTAGTCA
>MU204251.1:1703421-1719586 GCA_017309775.1 Paedocypris sp. Pulau Singkep | reverse complement strand
AGGTAATTGCATGTGGCACGCCACCGCCCTTTTATACCAGCTGGTACGGGTCAGAGGTGGCATGCAAATTCATGCAGCCATTGAACTTGACTGTTCATTGGCCGGTTGTAAGAATGAACGCGAATGGCTAAAGCATCCGATGTCCCATAGTCAGGTCTCTGACTGACGTCGAAGTGACCTGACTATGAAAGGGAACATAGTTAGTGGCTTTCAACATTTCAACATAACACTTTATTATGACACAAAATAAGTTCAAGTTCAAGTTCTGAGCATTTGTAAGGCGCTTTTCACAGTTTTAACTGTCTCAAAGCGCACAATAACACACTATTGAAATATTATGACATATCATAACACACTATTCAAATGATTTAACTTAATGGACTTTGCTTAACTTGCAATGAAAGTAAAAATACAGACTATTACGAGTGATAATGAAACAATCTATCTATCTATCTTTCTCTCTCTCTCTACCCCCCCTCCTCTCTCTCTCTCTCTCTCTCTCTCTCTATATGACATATATATATATATATATATATATATATATATATATATATATATATATATATATATGTGGAAAGAAATAAACAAATGTATGTTAGGTATGTTAAGTATATAAGTATAAAAGTATATAAATAAAAACAAATATGTGCATGTTCTTTTTGTTATTGTCAATAAAAAACAAGTATTTTGTCTTAAATGTGCATTGTGGTGCAAGTGTGTAAGTAAAGCAAAGAAATGAAAAATGACACCAGGGAAGAGAAGTGCAGCTGAGTGGCAGCGCGTATCAATAATTCTGTATGATCTCCAGAGGAAATGAGTGTATTGCAGGTGTCTTACAGGAAAGTGAAGCGAAGCAAAGACACGGTCTCATATTTCTCAGATGACACTGGCTTGTCAGGGATGGCCTGGGACTGACAGATAATAAATATCTGAAGGATGTCATCAGGATGCTAAATACCCGCTGCGACGTGAGGACCCGGGCAACCTGACTCTCCTGGATGACCTGAACAAATAGAGCTGACAGTGTATTGGTCCCAAGCAGAATACACCTTTTTTTTGGAAATTTGGAAGCTCATAAGCCAAAAACAAGTTTTCTCTGGGAACTTTTCTTGCGTCACGGGTGTCACTGACTCACTGATGCTGTTCGCCCTTTAAGTTCCCATGTCTCAGCAGGGTCTCTTTGGTGTTTCTCTCTGTGTGAAATGGGGAGAACCATAAGCCTCAGTGACACTCCGTTGGATGTGAGCTTTGGATTTCTAATGCAGAAAGTATTTTGAGAATATAACCATTGACAACATCACAAGACGTGAAAATAAAGCTACATCCAGGCTTCCGCCGCCTCATTTTAAGACAGATTTGCTCGTGTTAGGAATAGATCAGATTTTGATTGTTGCGGTACCCGTAACCCACACATCTATATTCGCCTCTTTGAATCTGGATAAATCTTCACACTGCCAGCAATGAGAGTCAAGAAAAAAGCTGAATTTGTAGACTATTCCGAATAATAAGTATCAAAGGAAACTTTTTGTTGATTGACAGCCATATAGAAACAACAGATCAAATAAATAGGAAAAGACAAGAACAATGCGGGGCTTTGTTGAAAGAGTGTCATCTGAGCTCTTTGAAGTCAGGATTACACACAAGTTCACAAAGAGGATGCTTTGTCAAAATTAAAAGACACGGACAGTTCTGACGTGACACTGCTTGGATTTAAAACAGCATTAAAACAGTATACTGGCACTGTGATGAACATGAAGACGAGAAAGAGAGAGGGGGGGGGAGAAGGAAAGAGAGAGAGAGAGAGAGAGAGAGAGAGAGAGAGAGAGAGAGAGAGAGAGAGAGAAAGAGAGAGTAAAAAAAAGAGAGGGGGAGGAGAGAGAGAGAGAGAGAGAGAGAGAGAGAGAGAGAGAGAGAGAGAGAGAGAGAGAGAGAGAGAGAGAGAGAGACGAATGGACAGATACACAATTTTTCTTGTCAAATGATAGACACGGAGATATCATTAAAAAACATTTCCTGAGATGCTTCATGTTTTTCTGCAATATCTGTAAGATGAGTAAACTATGACTAAGTTATCAAGTATGATTCAATCATTACAAGTCTATGCGACCTTTCAAGTAGCATTCTGATTTTCCTCATCGCTTAGCCTCCACATAGAGCGGCATCCCATCATTCGTTTTTATTCTGCCATTAGATTGCTGACATTCCGTGCAACATGTTATACAATTATTATTCTCACTCTGATGAAATGAAATGTAATCAGATAAATACTAAAGCTGCTAACTGAAAAAGAAATAGCAACGTAAATAAAGACTTTAACACAACTGAATAATTTGTTTAAAAGAATGTTTCAAGTTCACAACAAAACTGAAAACAAAACAGAAAGAAAATATGAGTTCCAATGGCGCAAGATTATTAAAAAACACAGAAAACACCTTAAACCGAACTATCAGTTTCATAAACAACGGATCATGGAATGTAATATCCCGAGAATGGCTTAAGGCTGGGAATATTGCGCTTCCTGTAATGGTATTGCAGATGTGTGTGGTTCACCTCAGGGTGGATGCTTTTCTTAATTTGCATCTCTAGAATTCCACATTTACTGAGAAATAATTGTATGTGTAATGAGTTATTTCATCAAAAGAGCTGCATAAAACTACAAATAACTTCTGAAGCATATTTGCTTTCAACATTTCATTAAATCACAAGTAAGTCTGTGGTATTTTTCTGTGTTAATAGTTCCCCTGTTAGGGAAGCTAAAGTAGATTTAGCATCATCATTATTATTATTATTATTATTTACACAAGCATCAGTCTTGAGCAACTATTGTTTGGTTTTGAAATCCTACTAATCATTTCAATTTAGATTTATTTAGATTTTTTTTAAACAGAATTGATGAAAAGTTGATTTAGAATAAAGTGCCAAATCATTGCAAGTTGTTTTACATGTATGATGAAATATGTTTGATAAAACTTAAGCATGGGCAAAAACTTTTTAGACGTTATATTCAAATAAACATCTAGTCAATACAAACGAAAGAAAACCTAAAATAGCTCTCTTTTATCGCATTAGAGTCAATACATGTCCAAATTAAGTTACGTTAACACGGAAAGTACTACAGTTCCGACGTCATCACCCGTCATCTTCATTCTGATGCACGCGTCACAGAGCTCGTGTCGGCCTGCGTAAACAGCGCTCTGCTTGTTGTTACGCAGCTGAGAGTACGTAAGTGCGTACGGGAATAGCACTACCGCAGTGCCGGTGGAGTTTTGTGCAGTGCGCAGCGTGAGCGCTTTAGTACCGAGCGGAGAGGGGATGCACACGGCACTCGAGTGAGGTAAACTATATAAAACCGGCTTTGTTTTCACACACTCCCAGTCCACAACATGGACCCGAGCTTCTCACTGGCACCAGAGTCGCGTGATATCACATTCAAAGATGCAGAACTAGGCGTCGTTTTTAAAGTGTTTGTTTACTGTTTGACGTTAGCATGGTTAGCAACCGCCGTTTTAAACCTTTTCGCGTGTTTCGTCGATTAAAGCTTTTGTTCTACTAAAATCGGCTTGTCGCCATTCCAACGTTGTAGTTTCGACCGAGCTACTAAATTATGCGCGTTGTTCGCGAGCTTGTTCAGAATAGAACGAATGTTTGTTTTAAAGCTGTTGTGTAAAAAAAAAACATGCATCGATGATTTGCACGACCCACATATCCTCTTTATTAGCGACGCGTTTGCTGCGTTTTAACTAATAGGTGTCAGCGACAAATCACTACTGTGTTTTACGTGCTTGGTAATTGTATAGAAAATCAATAAACTGATATTGGCTGATATGGCCACGTGCAGACTGGTCTTCTCACCATGAGCTGATCTGGTTTCACAGGAAGTGTCATTTGTAACTAGGGCTGCAACAAACGAATCTTTTGATAATCGATTAATCTGTCGATTATTAAAACGATTAGTCATTGATTATTCCAATGATTAATCAGTAGGTTTTGAACGATTATTCAGCTATTTCAGCAAAGAAAAACAACGAGTTTTACCACAATTTTAATTAAGAAATTCACTCCTGCTTTAGAAATAATTAAATATTTTTTGTTTTAATATACTTTGAATCAACTAAACATGTCACTTTCTTTAAGTTTTCTGATTTTGTCCAACTCAAATTACACACAAATGCCCTCTAAGCATTGTTTTACACATTTTGTTCCAATTCAAAAGTAAAAAATAAATGATCATCAGCGATTAACGCTGTAGTAATGATCATTTTAGGCCGCAGCTGAAGTTGAATATAGTGTTTTTGTTCATCATCATCATGTTTAATGGACTATAATTGATTTGGTTTTGTGACGTTTCCTTGAGTCAATCCGAATGTGTTGAAATCTTTTTCTTATCTAAACTATCTGCTGTTTGACGGGTTACTGGTGATTACATTCTTTGCTTCAGAATAAGTGAAACGATTATAAATCGTCTTAAATCCGAGGGTTATAAACCCTCACCACTTGGGACACTATTTTATTATTTATTGGAGTATGTTTTAGCATTTGTGTGTGTTTTGCTGCCGGACTTTCTCAATTTCTCCCTTGGGAGATCAATAAAGGTTAACTACTACTACTACTACCAAGCTTAATCTTGCTTTTACCCATACAGCCATTTGAATTTGGTTTTTACTACAACCTTCTATTCATTCTAATTACAAGATCTTTCCAATTGCCAAACTGCACAAATAAAGCTGATGAAATGATTGTTTGTCTAAAGATCTTGCTTTTTTAGTTGATTTATTGTTATAACGTGTACCATTGTAGTGCAGGAGATTTGATACAGATTTTTATTTTTTTAACTGTATTGAATGGTTTACACATGCCTTTTTTCTCAACATTTTTTTAAATACGTCAAAAGACAGAAGGTTGAATTGATAGTTTTGTTTTGTTGGTGTGTAAACAATGTGGTTGGTTTCATACTTGTCGTTTGTAACTTTTGTGGTTTGTTGTCAATGATACCGTAGTTATGACCCAAACTGAGAATAGAAAGTGTCTTTTCTTTTTTAAAAGAATGAACTTTACAAGTCTTGGTTTCTGTTCTGGCTGAAGGCGAAGGACCGCTGATGTTTTGAAGTTCACAATTTTTTTTTTTTGATAATTCAAGAGTGTTTTGATGATATGTTTATCTGTGGTTATTTGTATTTTATCTATTAAATTTGACGACCATCAACATTCTTTAAACTAATTTGTTCTTATAAACGTTTCGCATGTGGTTTTTCAATATGTATTTGAAAAGAAATCACGCTTGAACTTCATCCAAGTCATTACACAAGCAACCAATAATACTAACTGGAATTCCATCATGTGATTTGCAAAGTCAAAATCCTAGGGGACTTCAGGTTAGGTCATAACACTTGGTAAGATTCTTGATGGGCTCAAGCGTTGTTGCCTGTACATTCTGATCTGTTAAGCGTCCAGACTTCCACTGAGAGATTACTAGTGCAGCGTCTTACTCGGCGCGGTTTTGTTCAGGATTATTCACAGGCTTAGTCGCTATCTTAAAATCACTTCATAGGTGAAAGACACTAAAACATGTGTCAATTACACTTTTTACGAACATAAATATGGTTTTTGTAGACCAACAACCTGTAGAGGGGCAGTAGTTCAGATAATGGGTTGAAAATATTCAACAGTTATGCGCATGTGCTACGTTTTTAACACTTTGCTCTTTAAGACCTTATTAAAGGGCCATTTACGCCGTTTTTAATGCACCATTCAAAATGAGTGAATCTGCAGAACAGTCGATGGATTGCAAACACGTGTATATCTAACTATGACGTCCTTACAGTGATGTGATTTGATCTATTTGGCTAATGATTACAGCATATTAATAATAAAACCTGCTTTTTTAGGAGGTTTTTCAGCATTGTTACATAAGCTGAATTATACTTGCACTCTGCTGAAGACCAGCCTCCTGTTGTCTTCAGTACAATGTTCAAATCGACCTGACAAGCGTTAAAAATCCCTCTGATTAGTTTTTTTTTCCCTTCTCTTTGATAATCACATCCAGCTTTTCAGATTGTTAGATTAACAGTCTTTTTTTGTCCAACGTACGCAGAATTCTTTGTTGTTTTCTTTGAAGGTGTATTGTACGAAAGAAGGAATAATCCACTTTGTAGAAGTGTGTTATGGTGCGAATGTTTGAAAAGGGAAACACACACACACTGATTCATTTTAAATGATCTTTACCTGCATTTAATATATGGTTAACTCTTTCCCTCCACCCACTCTTTCTCGCCCCCCACCCTCACGAGCCCACCCCCCTCAGCAGTAAATCACCACGCTTGAAAAGTTCAAGCCTTCTGAGCTGCTCACTGTGGCTGTAAGGTGGTCTTTAGCAGACTTGATGGTTCTCAGAGGTTGGAGGTAAGACGCCGTGTGCACCTGTGCGGATCCCACACTGATGTTTACTGGATGTTTACTGATGTCCTGCGCTAGAACACCGGCCCGATAGAGCAAACATTCTAACTGATAGCTGGAATACACTTGAATGTGGCGAGATCTTTTTTTGATTCTTGGTTTGTTTCCAAAAATGTTTGTTATTTGGTGCTTATGTTAATGTAACCCAACTCTGCTTCTGATTGGTCTTTGTCATAGTCCAATATGTGACATTTTGAGCTAAAGATGGTTACTTTTTGGTGGTAAAGATGGATTGTGTGATCTGGTCAATTCAGTATATTTTGTGTATTAATGTAGGTTTTTGGGTTGTATTCGCAAGCTTTTACTATGTGCATGTTACCAGTTCCTCCCCATGAGTAAAACTCCTGCTGCTTTCATGCGTTTGATGTGTGTTTGTGTTTTAGGTGTGTGTCTTCACACCTTCAACACAAACACTCGTCGGTGCTCATCCCTGGCCTGTGTTACTCAGGAACGGGCCTTTTCTCTCCGGTTGGAGATACCATTTTACATTCTCGTTTTCCCAGAGTTCTCCGTCTTGGCAAACATGTGTAGTCGCCATCTGTTGTGTGGCATCTGCTCATGTCTCATGCCTTACGGCTTTTCCTGACATACGTGGCATCTCCATTTATGGATTTGCTTTTTATTTTAATCATCGATTTTATTAAGTAGTATTATGAATATTTCGATCGCTTGGCCGACGGTCACAGATGAATGTTTCAGCATTCTAGAAATCACATTGAGCAGAAAGTGAGTTGGCACATGCATGGACTGGAGGGCATGGTTGGCCGGATCACAAAACTTGTGCACCAGTGTTGTAAAAGCGGCTTTATTTGATTCAGACGCGTTCTGAAGTAACCCTGCCCACCACAACCTCTGCTTACAGTAGAACGCTCTTTCTTTCTTCTGTAGAAGGGAATTCAGTGGCCCTCACACGTGACTTGCTGGAGACGTTCAGTGCAAGCAGAAGCCTTGTGAGAGTCATATGAGACATCTTAATGTCTCTTTCTCCTTCTCTCAGGTTAATGTATAATGCTTGCAGGACTTGGGCTAGCCCGTCAGCTCATTCCTCTGGAATCTGTAGAGGATTATCATCAAAAAATTGAGCTTTTCATTTCAGACCTTTTTTTTAAGGATCATTACATAATGCAAAAAAAAAAAAAAAGACATTTTAGGTAAACATATAGTGTTAAAGCTATATACTGTAGAATCTCTTTTTAAACATGGATATAAATGAAAACAAACTATATTTTAAGAGGTGTAAATTACATTAAAATGTGATCAGTTTGTGATAGCGGTGAATAGTCAAAGAATGAAACCAAGGCTGATTAAGATTGATTAAATTAGTGTGAGTGCGCTAAACCAACTAAACATGACCATCATGAGCAGATGCCGACCTAAGATTGTAATTGCATTTTTATTTCTAAACAAAACGATAAAAAACAAGTATGATGTTTATTACACAATTGAAAAAGGTCACTTTCACCTTTTGTGACCAGTGCGCTTGTCCTCTTGGAAAATTGAAGTTCTCAGTGATGTTCAAGTATGATGCCGTTCACATGGATTGTTCCTTGTTTAATCTGATTGCAAATATTTCAGCTAAATTGTGAACTTGTTCTGTACTGTCGTCTCATGATGTTTCTTTGGCACATGACGCTGCTGTTTTTTAGGTTTTTTTTTTATTTCTTTTTTTTTGTCTTTTTTTTTGTATAAATTAATCCGCCAACTAACAAAGACAGTATTGAAGCTGCTCAGGAGGCAGGACTATCTTTAAATGGGCCCGTCCTATCTCCTGAAGGGTTCAGAGGTCACTCCAATCTCATGTGTATAAACAGTCTGTTGTGGCGAGGAATAGTCATAATTACACTGTCTGATACACACACACACACACACACACACACACGCAGGAGCGCATGTGTTTGTAAGTACTACTCGCTCAGCTTCTAATTGAAAATGCATGTCTGTTGACTTTTAAGACAAGATTAGTTTAATCAGCATGTGTTTTTTATTTTATAGTAAGTTTTTAGTTTTTTTTTTTTTACAAATTGACGGTAAAATATTGATCTTATTTGCATATAGGAAATAAGTATTTAACTACTCTTTGCTAAATTAGTTCAGAATCGAGTGAATGTTTTGGTTTGAGTAGTTCTCAAATGCAGTCATGTACTTTTGACTTTCTGCAGTTTGACCGGTTTGTTCCAATAGGGAAGTGATGCTTGATAAATGATTATCTGCAGGAAGTATTGTTCCCATGTTTTTACACTCTTCTTTATACTGTATGTATGAATGGTTTTTATTATTGTCAGCAATGTGATGTCGTAAACATGGAAAACGAAAATCTTTCCTTGCAAACAAAGCAATAAAAATGGAAATGATAAAGTTTGAAGATGTTTACTTTAAACATGTTTTTGATTTGACAGCAGCATTAATTTAATCATATTTAATGATTGATTTTGCACTTTTGTCAATATTTTTAAAAAATCTGTTGACTGTCTGTTTTTTTTGTTTTGTTTTGTTTTTTTTTTTTTTTTTACCTTTTTTGGCATTTTTTTTTAAATGATTAATTTTGTATGAGACCGTCTTTATTTGGACACTTTATTATTTTTTATTTTAAGGAATTTGGGTTACCAATATTGCTTTTTTAAATTTGTGAAACTGTACAAAACGTCCTTCAGACCTTTTTTTTTCTGTGATGTTTTTGCTATTTTGTGAAATGTGAGTTACACATACACACAAACACACTAGTCTTTTCTTGACATTTTAGTTTAAACCTGTAAAACTAAAATAAATTGTTTGTTTAAACTGTTTTTTTTAATACATTGAACAGACCAAATAAGGAGATTTCCATATGAGTGCCCAAAAAGTTAAGTTGTGAAGATGTTTTCTGAATAAAAATGCTCATATATGTTTTTCCTTGTACTTTCCCAGAGCTCTCCAGATCAAGCAACGATGAGAGTCCACTCAGATACCAGATTCTGCTTTCTCTGTGTGCTGACCCTGCTGTTTCACCAGTGCAGTCACTGTCATGAAGAAGGTTCCCATCACCAGCACAGTCACGGCCCGAATGACCACGACCATGATCATGTCCACAATGACCTGCAGCTTTCTGAATCGTCTTGTGATGGTTTGTCGGAGCGAATGATGCACAGGAAGCATGCAGAGTCGCCAGAGAACGAGCAGCACTACTATATTCAGCAGTTGTTCTGTCGCTACGGTCAACAGGATCGCCTGGACTTTAAAGGCTTCCAGAGTCTGCTGCTGAGCTTAGGGCTGGGTGAGGTGCGAGTGGTTGGTATGGAACATGATGACTTGGGTCACGATCATGTGGCTCACCTCGACGTTCTTGAAGTTCAAGAAGGAAAGCACACCCATTCTCCTGGCCACCCACACCTTCACCAGAAAGCCACACACAAGAACCATCACGACTCTGAAGAACACACTTCTGACGAGACGTCGCCATGCACTAAACAGATCAGTTCCCAATCCGAGAGTAGTTCTCGCAATGACTCTGAAAAGCAGGAGCATCATCATGAGAAAAACAATCGTGACATGGACCATGATGCAGATCATACACATGCGTCGTCACATGATCATGGACAGGACGGTCATGTGACACAGCAACTTGAACTTGATCATGATCATGGCCACCATGACCACAAAACAAACGATCATGCTCATGAAAATAACGATCTTGATGACCATCATCTTCATCCGCACCACCACTCTCATCCAGAAGATCCAGAGACTTCTACAGAAATGCCACTCAGACCAGGAGTCAGAAGTGCGGCTGTGGGTATGCAACCTCCTACTCCAACAGAGCTTTCCACCACACAACCCAGAAGGCACAGGAGACCACCTAAAGTTAGGGGGCAGCGAAACCGCAACAAATCCAACCATTCAGTAACACAAAGCATCGATTCAGAGGGAAGCGGAGGCGGCCGTGACCACAGCAACCATGATCACACTTCTGATCAGGTGCAGAGGGGCAGAAGAGAAGTTCCAGGCCAGGAGCTCTCAGCTAAACCCCAGACACACGCCCCACCTCACCAACACGAAGAGGTACGTCCTGTTTGCTTTGGGATTTTTGGGATTAGTTCCTTTGTGTTCCTTTGGGTTGTTAGTTCCTTTTGTTTGCAGTTTAGTAATGACTTTTCCCACTCTCTTTATCTCTCTAATGCAATTCTAGGTACAAGATGTATTAGTTAAGTATAGAATGAATTGCACAGGTTTTGAAGTTTGCTGCGTCGTATGGCACGCAGAAGTGATTGATATCAGACGCTTGAGAGAAGGATCGGAATTACACAAGAGACCAGAAGGGTTGAGATCAGACATTCGGAAGTGTCGAGATCTGGCGCTCAGAAGTGTCGAGATCTGGCGCTCAGAAGTGTCGAGATCTGGCGCTCAGAAGGGTCGAGATCTGGCGCTCAGAAGGGTCGGGATCTGGCGCTCAGAAGGGTCGGGATCAGGCGCTCAGAAGGGTCGAGATCTGGCGCTCAGAAGTGTCGAGATCTGGCGCTCAGAAGGGTCGAGATCTGGCGCTCAGAAGGGTCGAGATCTGGCGCTCAGAAGGGTCGGGATCAGGCGCTCAGAAGGGTTGAGATCTGGCGCCCAGAAGGGTCGAGATCAGACATTCGGAAGTGTCGAGATCTGGCGCTCAGAAGGGTCGAGATCAGACATTCGGAAGTGTCGAGATCTGGCGCTCAGAAGGGTCGAGATCAGACATTCGGAAGTGTCGAGATCTGGCGCTCAGAAGGGTCGAGATCTGGCGCTCAGAAGGGTCGAGATCTGGCGCTCAGAAGGGTCGAGATCAGACATTCGGAAGTGTCGAGATCTGGCGCTCAGAAGGGTCGAGATCAGACGCTCAGATGATATTTTGAGACCTTTAGTTTAATAAGTTATTAGCCTCTTTGTCTTGTGTTTTAGATTTCCAGCAAACATTTACCTTTTGATTGTTGTGTGTATTGTTGTTTTTCTCACTTTGCTAACTAGTCAATGTTTTTCCTCTCTGCTGTCAGTGCCTGAATTTAACACAGTTGCTGCATCAGTATGGACTCAGCTCGGACTCCGTCATATCTCCAGCGCAGTTCACCTACCTGTGTCCAGCCCTGCTCTACCAGATAGACAGACGCTTCTGTATTCTCCATTACCATCATGTTGATACCGAGGCTCAAGAAGCAACATCAGAAGGTACCACTCATCTTGTGCTTCTGTTCTCACGCATCACCAGCCTTCGCTCATCAGCATCAGACATCAGTAGACTTCAATAGTTTACCCACAGTGCACTTTGTTTGTCCAGCGTGGGTGTGGATGTGGGGCTTTGTGTCGATCACCATCATCAGTTTGCTGTCTCTGCTTGGTGTGGTGTTGGTGCCCATCCTCAACCAGTCCTGCTTCAAGTTTCTCTTGACCTTTCTGGTGGCTCTGGCTGTGGGAACTCTCAGTGGCGACGCCTTGCTTCATCTGCTGCCTCATGTGAGTTCAATGGCTAATTTGTGCTAGGAAATGTCAATATGAACACTTCAATCTCTTTTTGTGCAGTCTCAAGGAGACCATGATCACAGTGGTGGGCAACACACAGAGGAGGAACTCGAGCAGGACTATCTGACTAAATTTGATGGCGTTTGGAAAGGATTGACGGCTTTAGCGGGAATCTACCTCCTCTTCATCATTGAGCACTGCATCGGCATGTTCAAACACTACAGTGACCAAAAAGTGAGACGCCTTTTACGTCTGAGATACAGAGCTATCTTGGATTGTCTAGTGGGTTTAAACACTTGTGTCTGTTCTTTCTGTTGAAAGGGTGGACTTTGTCAGCGGAAGAAAGGAGACCAGACAAAGATTGGTAGGAAATTATCCGACCACAAGCTCAACAGGCATTCAGATGCTGAGTGGTTTCATCTGAAACCTTTAACAGAGGGTCTGTTCAATTCATCACATCCCAGTCTAGTGTATTTTACCATTTAGTATATTTTAGTATGTTTTATTTTTTTTTTTTGACTAAGATACACATAAGGCACAATACCAATGAATGTCTATTTTGTAATGTTTTTTTGTTTGTATTCTAACCTTTTTTTACTAATTACTTGACTTACTTTTTTGTGCGTTTTTGTTCACCATTGAGTCGTCTCATCAATTCATAAGAAAAACTGGCAAGCGAAATTAACTGTATAATTAACTGTGTACCATAAGCATTGACACGCTTTCTACGTATTGTGCCACATTGTCAGTAACTGAATGCGCTAGTAGCTGTTATTCATGTTATTCAAAATTTGGAGATTAGTTGTGGAGGATTAAATATCAATTTGGCTTGCCGTAGTTCTTGCAGTGCTGCTTTATTAAGTCGTACAAAACATTTAGACCAATTTCTTTTATCACAGTGGACCACATAAAATCGATTTGTAAGCACAACCATGATTGATTCATGTTTGAATAAATTTAAAGGATTTTAAGTGTGTCTTAAATCTTAAAAAATATATACAGTATTTTCTGCTGTTCTGAAAAAAAAAATACCCAACAATTGGAAAAAAACATTTTTTCTCTATTTTGTGCAGGAGAAAGTTCTTTAAGTGAAGCTGGACCCAATGACACTCAGTTGACAGAGCTTCAGCCTCTAGATTCCTCCACCACATTGCCTTCGGCCAGTTCTGATTCTGACCACAACTGCAAAGTCGCCATTAAAGGCGGAGAGGACGGCACGCCAAAGGCCAAAGCTAAGAAGCACGGACACAGCCATGGACACGGGCACTCTCACCACGGCAACTGCCACTCGGACCAAGAGATGAAAGATGCTGGGATTGCCAGTATTGCGTGGATGGTCATCATGGGAGACGGGATGCACAACTTCAGTGATGGATTGGCCATAGGTTAGTTTATACTGGAGACCACTGTCCAGTTCGTTTGACTTTTGTTGAGGAAGCCTTTCTTTTCTGCAGGTGCTGCTTTTAGTGCAAACATCACAGGAGGCATCAGCACTTCAGTCGCGGTCTTCTGTCATGAACTGCCCCACGAACTGGGTAAGTGGCTGGTTAAAGTACGGTAAATTACAGACTCATAATACACACTTTCATTCGAGTGATGCATTTATTTCTGGAGTTAAACATTAACAACAACTGTACACAAAGTTTTATGGGATATTTTAATTGAATATGAAGATGCAAGATTGTATCTAATTTTTAGAAGTTCTATTGATATCTTGGATGTTTATTACCATTCATTGTCTTAAAGTTTTTTGGTTTAGAATTTTTCCTAAATATAAAAATGTAAACAAGAACCATGCCATTATTATAGCCATTAATGCTAAGATGACGTAAAATAAATAAATAAAGTTCTATGTAAGATAAAAAAAGGTCGGACGTTTATTTTTCGCAAACCTAGCAATGATGTCAGCACCATTATTTTATATTTCGCCCAATAGGAAAGCAACATTGTAATGTTTCATAAATTAAATTTGAATCTGAACATTTACAGTATAAATAAGTTTCGTTTAGATTGTCACAGGATCATAAACACTATGGTTTAAAGTAGATTGACATGATGGAGCATCTCCAAAGTGATGATCATAATTTTTGCCTTTTTTTTTTTTTAATCTAATGTAAAGTAAAGATATAAAGCAAATATTATTCCTCATCTGAGAGGTATCATCTTGTTATTTTTTCTGAGTGAAGCCTAGGCTTGAGCAAAACACATAAACTAAATTTTTGACATTGTGAAGGCTTATTGGTAATTTTCGAGAGGTTACACTAAATATGGACGAATCTTCACATTCAAGTTCTGCCTTGCTATAACTAATATGGCAAAGCGTCTCAGTGTCTTGTAAATGATTTGTGGTATTTTTATGTCCATTTCAGGAGACTTTGCTGTATTACTGAAGGCTGGGATGTCCGTGAAACAAGCCATCGTGTATAATCTCCTCTCGGCGCTGATGGCGTACGCCGGCATGATGATCGGCACCGCTGTGGGTCAGTACACTCACAATGTGACCAGCTGGATCTTTGCAGTCACGGCCGGGATGTTCCTCTATGTGGCATTAGTAGATATGGTAAGTCGCACTTATATCATTTTAGATTTTGAAATTGTATTTGAGTTTAAATCTTTTTAAATCTCGAGGGTCTTTTTTTTTGTACAATATTGCATTTTGTTTTACCATTTTAATTTAAATTGAAAAGTGTTGTTCATTTGAATATTTCTTTTATTATGGGCAGATTCCTGTAAATGCTCATTAATAATGTTTCAATTATTTTTGTTTTTGCCGTTTTATTTTATTTTTTCAATTTTAATAATTTTTTTCATTTTTAAAGAATCTATTTGATTTTTTTTTACCATATTTTGATCACAAAATTGCTCACAATAACCAACAATAGCTTTACACACGCATTAATACAATAAAAGAAAGTCAAGAAACAAGCAAATGTAACGCTTGTTGAGTTAAATTAAATGATAATTAAATATTGATTTGATTAATTGAAAAAATGTAAAATAATGTAAATGAATAATGTTGCTCTAAACAGTTCTGGTTGTTTTTTGACATAACAAATATAAACACAGAGAATAAAGTCATCACTACACAGTTTTTCCATATTTGATGTGAGCTGATGTTCTCCAAATATCTGGTTCCTGTTCAGTGGGAAAATGTAAGCCAAGCACTTGAGTTTCAATATGGGAAAGCTGGATTCTGGCTTGGTCTTATGCTGCAGAGTAGAGGACCACACGTCACTGAACCATCCCCAGCCTGATGCGTTCCTCTCTCCTTCCAGCTGCCTGAGATGCTTCACGGCGACAGTGAAGAGCACAAGCGATGTGAGATGGGTCACTTTGTCCTCCAGAACATGGGCTTGCTGACGGGCTTCGGCATCATGCTCCTGATCGCCATCTTTGAGGACCACATCGTGCTTGATTTTGGCTTCTAGAACAAGAACTCTCCAGCTTCCTTCTCACGTGGGCTTTGCCTTCAAAAGGCTTGTTTCGTGATGGTGCTGTCAGCAGAAACATCACCTGTTCTTCACTGTGGACTTGAAATAACTGTTTACATTTCATAGTCTCACTTTTCTCCTTTCCCTTTCTTTTTTTCCTCCATCCATCCACTGCACATTATTGAAACACTGCCCTTTGTTTTCCGACTGCCATTGTCTAGTGTTAAGCGGCGTGTCAGGCTCGATCCATAGTTTGTCATGTGATGCGTACGTCTTGTGATGACATCACTGCAGAAGCCGCACAGAGCCCAGATACATTTGTTTTTTATTTTTATGTTTTCACAATTTAAGATGTCAGTATTGTGTGTCAGAACAAGCACATACTCACAACCTTTTTTTTTTTTAGCTGTTAGCATTGATTGTGTTCTTCTCGCTTATTTATCAGTCATAATAATAGAAGTCATGATACAATGTTATACTTTCTTTTCTTTTCATTTGTTTTTGTGGCCTGGAGTTATTCAGAATCGTTTTAGACCTTGTATTTGAGGAGAAAATGTGGTTTAAAGACCAACGTGAGAAGGTTCAGTGAGACTTCACATCACATCTTTCCTTCCATTTGAAAAGGTTAAATGCAAGTAAGTTTATTTTTTTGTTTTCTCATATGTTGTTTGAAGGTTTGCCTTGTAAATCCAGTGGATTTGGAGGTCTTTTCCTAAAAGAAAACTGGATCGGGAAGATGAAGAAAACATGCCGACATAGAAATGTCTTCGTTTCTTTTATTCCAATTACTGTTTTTTGGTTCCGTTTTTTTTTTTTGGTTCCGTTTT
>MU204251.1:1675112-1703396 GCA_017309775.1 Paedocypris sp. Pulau Singkep | reverse complement strand
TTTTTTTTTTTTTTTTATTGTGGAAACCATGCTCATGAATAATTGGGAGAATCATTCCGTTAGTTCATTCCAAGTTTGTTTTCTTTTTTTTAAATGCTAAACACTGTTACTATTAGAATCGAGTGCGTCTAATTTCAGTGGTTCATTTTGCACTTCTAAGTACAATCAAATCGATGAACGTGTTCGGTTATTGTCTTTTTTTGTTGTTTTTGGTTTTATTTTGTTTTGTTTTTTTCCTCGAATTGTGCCAAATCTGGGCAGTTTGTGAATTGCACACAAGTGTTTCCTGTGCCTGCAGGAAGCTCCACACATTCCACCGGCTGCTTGAATCATCTGCTTTCATGAGTGTCGAGGCACGTCATGTGATTCACGCTTATCCTGTCACCATGTGACATCCATACATGTGTGCACCAGAGTTCATGTAGGACGCTCATGTGTTCATGCCACTCCAAACAGAACGTCTCAATTCTGTCGCCAAAAGAGAATTTGGAATATTTATAAGTTCTACTCTGTCCCCCAAATGACTTCATTTACTTTACGGCCTGAGTGTAAAACCATTACGTCTGTGGATCATGTGAGCAAACCTACACTGTTTTCAGAGCTCCGACTCATGTGTATGTGAAATAAAGTTGTTCATAAAAACATTGGGTTGGGAATGTTTTCTTTGGGTGGGGTAATAGAAATGTAACTTAACACAAAATGAGTTATTAAAATGTTACTTTTTGATTAACTTGTTTTTTTTTTTTTTTTTTTATACAAACAAAACGACAGGGTCAAATGATTTCACTGCAAAGACTTTTATGGTTGTAGGCAAAAGGAGAAATGGAAGACAATGATCTTCTGTCGTAAAGTTCTCGGTAATGAGAAAAACGTTCTAACGAGTTGAAATAATTATCATTAAGAAGAACAATTACTGAAGTCTACAAGACAGAATAACAGTAGATGGCCAGGATCTGCAGTGATGGACTTGAGGAAGTAGGTCTCCTCTGGAGATGCTCGTCCTGCACTGATGAGACTGCAGCGGGGGTCTGATGCTGGAGAACAAGGATGTTGACTGATTGATGGCATTCAGACACCACACGGGGTTAATGAATCTCTTCTCTTCTGTCTTGTTTTCTTCTTGGCTTTCGCTGTTTTGAACTGTAAATTCTGCTGTTTTATAGGCCTGAATGATAAACTAAAACAATTCCTCCATAATGTCAGAGTGTCATCGAAATAGATAAGCAACATAATAAAGCTGCAAGCTGTAATGACGGGGTAAGAGCTTTTTTTTTATTATGTTGACAATCAGAACTAGTGTTATATTTTTTTCATTTGTATGCTTTCTAATTAATGTCCAAATTGTGTTTCTTGGGTATGTTTTATTATTGTAAAAAAAGACGTAATTACTCGTGCTTTTAAGATAAACTAAATTTTATTAGCAGACCTGTACTGAGATCCTGAAATACATTTGCACATTTTGTCGCCATAGATGTATACCATAAAAGTATTGGTATTATTTAACCCATGTGCAAATGTTGCTTATAAATTGAAAAGGTTAAAAGAAGTTAAAGCTGAAGGGCTAAAAGCCCTATTGTAATGAATGATTTGAGCTAAACTATTTAGTGCTATTGTATTTACGTACATTGTGGCATTATGGTTTGTACAATATGGCTTATGACATCACGGGATCTGTTTTAAAAGTATCTGAATGGCTAATGTAGATGTAAACGATTTGGACCGGTTCTGGGTTCCAGAATTTAGTCCATTCCACTGGATCCATATATATCTAAATAATTATTTTTTCTGGAATTCACAACTCTGTCCGGACAGGAAAGAACAAACCATACGATTGCAATAAGGATTCCTTCTTTTGAAAAACTAAACATGCAAATCACGAGAGGAAACCAGAACATGTGAAGTAAAGTCTTCTAGAGGCATAATCAAAAAGGTCAAGTAAAACCACATGAAGAGACTGGCTCAATGCTGTGCCATGTTCTCCTTCACGGTGTGTAAAGGATGTTATGTAAAACATTTAAATGGCTGCATTCTGATTTTATGGAGCTGTAATGATTCTGTCTGAAAGAAAGTAAATCAGCTGCATTGCATGTGATGTCTTGAACACGGCAACGCTTTTCATCACGTAAAGCTGTGTTTATTGAAAAACGGAAAAAAAACAACCTAAAGGACAGATTATGAGCGGTTAAGCAGAATTAGTGAATGTAAAGACTTTCTTCTTGCATAATTCACATGCACAATAAAAGTGTTATGAAAGCCAATAAGCTGCTGGAATGGTTCATACTTTGTTTGGCACGCGAATAAAACATGGAGAGTCGTGCAGTATTCCAAAAGTTTGAATTTTGGATAAAGCTCATTTAAAGAGAGATGTTGTTCTTCTAGTCTCAACTGATGCACACACTGTAGCTCAGATATCTTTAAAGTCACACTTTTGTAGAAGTTTTTATGCAAATCAGTCAGTCAGTCATCTTCTACCGCTTCATCCTTTACAGGGTCGCGGGGAGCTAATTGACTAAAATTAATAACGATTATATGTGTTTTACACTTGAACAACTATGAAATTCCCTGGGAATTAAACCCATGACATTCAGTGTTACAAACATGTGTTCTACTGGCAGAGAAGATAAATTGTAAGTCATACACACACACACACACACACACACACACACACGCACACACACACACACCTACCAGCATTAAACCTTAGTGAGAAGCGATGGAGTGATGGGTGAAGGAGAGATCTTCCCCTGAGCTCAAATCAAGCTGTGGACGGAGAAGATAAAGGGATTATTGTAGGGTTAGATTAAAGGATAATGAAGCACAATGTTTTATGGCAAATCAGTGGTTGTGATCATATCGTGGCTCTCTGGTCCTGCAGGACAGTAATTCTGACTCGGATTGGAAATGTCAGTCAAAACAAAGGACAAGGAGACTCAGATGAAGATCCTACTAGAACTTGGCATCATCTTTTTATTTCAACAGAACAGAACTTAATCTGCATTTCTTAATCCGAACGCTAAAGAACTGTAATGGATTATTATTTAGCTCAGATTCACAAGATTCGTTATGCAATCTTTATTCTGAGAACTACATATACAGTACAGTTTATTCTGGATAGTTGTGACACCAGTTAACTGGGCTGGATTCTAAAGTCCAGAAACAGATTCGACTATTACATATTTAGTACAAAGAATGCAAGAGAGAAAATGAAGCCTGGGGTCATATAAAGTTTTATGACATGCAAAAAAAACTTGGATCAATTAATAGACAGAATTTTCTCCAACTGTGTGTGTGTGTGTGTGTGTGTGGTTGTTTTGATTGTATTGTGGGATTGCTCCAGTTCCCATTGGCCCAGAAATTGAAAAAAGTATCTCAGATTAGTTGACAAATCACCACAAGATGCTTTAGAACTTTGCTTTTATTCGCAACATGGCCAATAAAGATTTCAAATTTCTGAAGAAAACAATTGTTATCTACTTTTAGCACCATTTCTTTCCACGTAATAGTTTGTGTACAATGTAATAACTGTTTAAGAACCTCAACAAACAATCAGCATCTACCGGCCAGCCTGACTCTCGGAATCTCGGTCCTGAGTAAAATGAAAAAGTCCATCCTTGCCAAAAAGAAATCTCAGGTGAGGCATTTAGACGAGGCGAAACATTGCTGTTGAGATGAAAAAGAAACAAACTAAATTCACAAAGGCAACGCTAAATAATGGCATGCACTTAAAACAGGCTGCCCTCGAGATTGCTGACATTTATAATAATGGCTATGCAAATGACATTCATGAATAAAAGATTTTGAGAGAAAATGCCAAATAAAGTGGGCCATAGATTATACATGCGCCGCAAATAAATCAAACATCACCACTGGCAGCGGCCCGCTGTGTTCCGTTATTGAACTTGTAGTTCATACAAACTTTCCTAGAGTCTTTCTCTCACGTGTCTGTTGTTCCCGAGTGTGTGTGTGTGTGTGTGTGTATTTAAAGGCATTTCAAACACACTTGTACAATCTGACCCTTTGCATTCAGAGATTTCCTGACGCACTCAGCGATTCAAGAGCGGCTTTATTTCTCACAATTGCCATCGATAAAGAACGAAAAGCATGAAATGATGGAGCATTTGCCTGAACATGAATGAAATATCACACTTCCGTTTCGTATAATGTCAAGTGTGGAAATCTACACTTTTACCTGAAGAGACGTGCGATTTTAGTCCAGGGTCAAATTAATTCGTTACTTAAAAAGCATTATCGTTTTAGATGAAAACAAACAGGCAACTACCGTTTTATAAACAGTTTGAAATAATATGCGCATCTCATGAAATTTTAAACTGTCTTATGCATAAATTAGTGTTTGTTTATGCATATGCTCTTGTTTCTTCATTTATTAAACATTCCAAGTAAAGAGTGAATGCAAATAGACACACCAAAAACCTTAGAGGTCTCAGATCTTCAAGCAGCGAGTAGAAGACGCTGAGCTCTTCAATGTCCTTGGTTGAAGTTACGCTCCAAAATTCCAGTTGACTGTGACTTTCACTGTTAAACGTGTCTGTCACGTTAGGACCAATGCAATTTGCAGGTTTGAATCCCGGCCCGGCACTTGCCACACTTTCTTTCACATACTGTTTATATTGTCACAATCCTGCTCATTGGCTCCTCCTGGTGGTGACGAGTGGAAGCAGCAGGAGTGATGGTGTGATGATGTGACTTGTCATCAACATGGCAGCTGTCGGTATTTTCCTATCAGTATAAAGGCTGGTCGCCGGTCAATAATGGTGTTTGCAGGCAAGAATGAAAGCGTTTTTTTTTTCTATACTGTTCTTTTTGATTTTCTTTGAATTCTGATTATTAAAGCCAACTTCCAATTAAAGCCAGCTTACATTTATTAGACCAAGTAATGCAGGTTTGCGGCTGCCTTTTTCAGAACAAAAAGCATATAGTTACTATCACTTTGCTGTATCAAAGCATTGAAATCAAACATGATAAGACAAATAAAGAAATTAAAGCACCCACATAAAATAAAGATAAAAAATAATGGGCAGAGTCCTATGAAAGCAAACAAACCATAAAATTGGTATATACTGTATGTGGTGTGTGTATGTGTGGGTGTGGGGGCGTATATACCAGTATATTATTTGCATTATTATATTTATCTATTTATTTTTTTGCAGTGCCAAGATGATTTGTTTATACAGTGTAAACCAATGTCAGAGGCTACAATGTTGCCATGCTACTTTGTGTAGGAGACATCAAAAGGAAATGTGACTGTTCTCGATAAGAGATTGTATTTTAATGCGACCCGCATAATTCATCTTTGAATTACTTGCCCATGTTTGATGGAACACGGATGTCTCAGTTGTTTCGCTTCATAGTTAAAGGGGAAAAAAAACAACAATAACCTTTCCGTGTGTCTTAAAAGCATGTCCGTTGAACAAAGGCTCTCTTTTATTAAGTGGAGGTGCGTGTCAGGCTGGTGGGTTCGATATAACGATCTTCGGGGGGCTATGAAAGGATGGTCAAAAGAGTGGCTGGATTGTGACATTTCCTGTTGAAATTTCCCTTGCTAATGCAGTGGGAGGCACTCAGCGGCTATGGAGAAATGTCAGAGCATTCAGGAAAGCTCTTGATCAGTTTGTGCAGTCTGCTTGTTTTGAAAGGAGGCAGCCAGATATAAGAAGCGCTCCTCTGAAGTTGGGAAAATGTCAGGAACACTGTTTTTGGAATTGGCTGAGGTTAAGGGGCACACAAGCGGAGGATGACACCAAGATGATGTGTGCGCTTGAATGCGATGTGCATGATTTAAAAGTTGCCAGAGCGGGATAGGTAGATGGACTGAGATGCTCCGTCGGGATTGTTGAAGTTGTAGAAGATAAGATCCAATTCTTCTCCACTTTTAGCCGAAGCAGTGGCTGAGGAAATAAATAGTTTGAGCTTGGTCATCAGACGTTACCATTCATTCATTTTGGAACTGCTTTGCCATTTTAGGGTCACAGAGAGTCTGAAGGCAGGACACACCCTGTGGTGGACAACCAATCACAGAGCAGGACACACACACATTCACACTTTCAAATCCAAAGATTATTTTTCAGTCTCCATTACTCCTGAACACTTTGCACTGTAGAAAAGATTTTTTTTTACCTTCATTTTGTTGAACAGCCAAAGCTGAAATATTAAAAACATATCAGCAAACACAAATTAAAAGCAAATCAAAAGCAAAAACAACAAATAATCTCAGGGTTCTAATCTTGGATAATAATAATCAACATCATGTATCATTTAACATCAATGTGTTTATTAAATTCTCTAGCTCATTTGACATCATATTAGTGAGAAAACAAGGATGTAATTTGAGTTGTACAATGTGAGCCATGTTGGATAAAAAGCCTCTGCAGGAAGCGTCAACACTATTTAAATTGTAGTTGTTATTAATAATTAAAATGTAATAATAATAATGACCTAATAACTAATAAAACACAATAGTCAAATAGACATTTTTTTGTAAAAGAGGGGAAAAGACAGTCCAAATGGAGTCCAAATCCAATTCCTTGTTGTCATTGCAACTTTGTCAATACAATTTTGGATTCTGATTCGATATAGTACGGAATTTTTATTATTATATTATATATATTTTGTTATATTCTGTAAAAATGTGAATTTCTAAAGAGGTACATTATGTATTTCTTAAGACTTATGCAGAGTTATATTCTGTAAAAATGCTTAGGTCCGTTACTTTGGAAACGGATCCTATAGATAGAGATTCGGCAATCAGCTAATGATGAAGAGCACGTTTGAGTAAGACACGAGAAGCCTTCCTTGTCCTGAGGGTCTGGAACAGCATCATCTGAAGAAGTGAAGATAAAAAACCACACATTAATGCACCTCTTGCAATGAAATGTTAATACATAGATGAAAAATGGATGGAACTAAACGTAGCGTGTGTAATAGGAGAGCACTTCCTTCTTCAGACACCACAGTCTGCTTGACTCAACCAGGGGTTTTGAAGTCAGTTTCTCACAAGGTTGATGCTTTTCAGACGGATGACAGAGAAGAAAGTTGAAGGAGAGTTTGTCCTTCTCCAGGCGAGCGACGAACATTGACAGGAATTGACTCGATGAAAACAGTCCTTCAGAATTATGAAATCTCATTTAGGAAAGCCACACAAACAGACAAAAAGAGACATTTTTAAAATTGCTGATTATTTTCAACAAAAGCATTTTTTAATGGTTTTTAATAGTTTTTTGTGATCAGTGATAAAACAAAAATGTCTACATTTTGTTAACGTTTTTTCTAATTGAATCAGGTACAAGCCGACACAAAAAGTGATTCTCACAAAATTACTTCACAAAGAAAAAAATATAGACCTAACAAAATGAACGTCAAATTTACGTTTCTACCACATGCTTAATACTAAAATCTGAATATTAACTGTGAATGTGTGTGTGCACAACATCATAAGTAACAATGCACATATACTTATAAATGATGACCTTAAATACATAAAATAATATTATTAAGAACCGGGGGGTGGGGTAACTCATTATGTCTACCCTTCATTGTTTGGATGAATGAAACACAGAGACTAAATATCTACTACATATTATACAGCTTAAATATAAAAACTAATTAGCAATAATAGTCATTCCTATATTGACACACATCAATAACTTCCGGAAGTCAGAAGTCACTGATAATTTGTGCAAGGTTATAAAAGGTGGAAGATGCTGATGGATCAGGCGAGAGAACACAGACGTTTGTTGTGAACTAATTCTCCATCGAGCGCTTGGGCTGCTTTGTCCTGTCTTCATTGAGATATAATGAGTTGCCCACTGACTCAGCCTTTCTTATTTAATGGTCTTTTTTGTGGTGATAACCCACCGGTCCTCCCGAGTTAATGTGGTTTGAGAGAAAGCCTGTTGTTCTGAGGCTGGACTTGTTTCTCCTCTTCAAGGTCAGGCCCGTGTCTGGTCCTCAGCCGCTGCGCCGTCCCCCTGTGGGCTGGTCATGAAGTTCAGCGCGGTCACCTGAAGAGCACACCAGAAAAGCATGTGCAGAACAAAACGGATTTTAATGGCCAGTGTATTGCTAGAAGATCTGTTTAAGGGTTTAGAACCTCTTATTGTTTGACATTAAAATTGTCTTTTATAATACAACATAAAAATCATAAAATCATAAAAAACAACAAAATCACTTACGGACTCATAAAGTAACGCAGCTTTTGCAACATCAAAGTTGTAGGTTTAATCCCCAATAAATGTTTTATGTAAAATTGTCTGGTTTAATGAATGTGAAATAGCACAATGCCAGAGGTGTAAAGAGCACCTGAAAACCGTACTCAAGTAAGAAGTATGTGTAACAGTCCTGCTCCACTGCTCTACCTGGTGGAGAGTCACAAATATTGGACTATGTCAGGGTGTCCCAGGAGTCTTTGCTTCCTGCCTTGTCTATGTCTTGTTAGTGTGATTGGCTCCACCTGTGTTGTTAAGTGTTTCAGTGTGTACTGACCTTTCCCATGTTTTGTTAAAGCCAAGTCTAGTTTTGTCTACCATGCCATGCTTTTGTTTTGTCTTATGTTAGAGTTTTCTTTATTAAATACTTTGTGTTTTTCAACCATCGTCAATCTGACTGTAAAATGTACTCCATTTCAAGTTAAGTCACCTATTCAAAGAAGACTTGAGTAAAAGTTGTAAGGTATATCCGATTTAAAAGAACTAAGAAATTAGACGCCTTGTCCGCCCAAGAAATTAATTGCGGTGGGAAAAGGAGCAATTCCACCTTAACTAACAAATCATCGACAGTGTTTACATCATAAAGCAAGATGCTTCTCACCTCACAACACCAGTGAAGCGCTGAAACTAGAAGAGAATGGCGCATACAGGCAGTTTATGTGGCGTATTTTCACCCTGAATGTGGGTGGCAATTATACTTTTTATGTTTAATATGCAATGTAAAAGATTCGAATACATTTTCTATTTCACTGCAATACACTAAAAAGTGCATTTGTGAACAGCTAAGATTCACTGCTTTTGGACGTATTGTAAGGTAGAGGGAGACACCTCTGGTGAAACAGCGTTACTGCAACTAAGCAAAAATAATGTCCGTACAGTATGTTGATGCTAACCAATACAGTTAAGTCAAATGTCTGTTATTTAAATTATTTCTGTTATTATTTTGTTCTATTTTCATAAATCAGGATTATTAATGACATTCTTTTTTCATTTCAAGTCATCGTCTTTTTTTCTTTAAAAGACTTTCCTCACAGACTAAAAAAATGAAAATGTTCTGCATTTTTTGGCCATAACAATAATAACTGCATAAAATAAGTTATAATAAAAGCACTTTGATTCACGTAATTCGCTAACACAATTTTCCAGGGAGCCAACGGACCAATCAAAGTACAGTACTGTGGTTGACTGTAAATGTTTAATAGGACAAGACATGGTAAAAGAGATTAATTTAGAGCTTCTTATTAAAATTGTAGTTCGTGGCGTGGTTGAATGAATCTCATAAAATATGGAAATAGATTAAAATTCCAAAGCGTTCTTAATTCTAAAATGTCCTTAGATGAAAAACAAACAGTTTTAAAGCATTTGGACTGTGAGATGTGTTAAATTCAACCAAAATCTGTATGATGAGATGGGTGAATTGACAAAGGGAAAGCTGTCTGAATTAATCTTTCTCACCCGGGGAATTTATCAATGCCAGTCATCTAGAAAAAATAAAAGAAAAATCAATCCTCTTGGTGTCAACAGAGGTCAGAGATTAAAATGTGTTTAATACAGTTTGAACTAACAAGCCATTTTCACGAAGACTTGTGTAGTTGGGCAAACTCTCAATCAGTCATAAGAGTGGATGACAGAACAACAAAGTTCTTATGAACTTGTACAAGAGATGAAAAAGAAAACACTCTGTTGGGAAATAAGCCAAAGAAAGAACAAAATATTAAACTTTTATGTGCTTCACTATCGACCTCTAATGTAACTCACAATTGCTTTTATTGTGCAATCCCAACCCATCCTGTTCAACTTTGATCATTCACTTAGTTTCAAGACAGACGAAAACACAGTCGGCTACGTGAGATAAATAAGTTATCTTTACTTGTGTTTACTATATAACACCATTTTCGCATTTTGAAACAGACAAAAAATTAAAAATAAATCATCCATCTATTTTCTGAACTACTCAATTTCTGTGTCACAGGGAGTGACTTTGTTAGCAAAACGGAATTAGGTATTAAAACATATTCATTTTAACGTATCAATTTAATTATCAAACAATGTAATGACCGAAACAGATTGTACAAAGATCTTCCTATACTATATTAATGACCTTTTATTTGCAGTGTCAGATACAAGAAGAGATGAAATTCAATTGATTCATAATTCTCATAATTATAATGAATGTATGCCTTTTGTAAAAATAACAATAGTTTCATAAAGAGTTGTAGTAGTGGACCATAACGGCATTTCTGGCTGCCTCGGTGCTTCAAGTGTCTTGACTCTGGCCATGCTTGAGAGAACATGGCATAAACAATTTCTAACCTTCAATAAGAAAAACAGACAACCTGAATTACAAACATAGAGAGAAAAATAAGAAAGAACATGAAAGCGAAGGAAATAGGGCAGAAAACATCAACAGGCCCTTGGTGATGCTTGGTTTACCCAAACACCCACTAAACTGACAGGCAGTCTCTACAGACAAATCAGAACTGTGTGTGTGTGTGTGTGTGTGTGTGTATGAGTATGTGTGAGTGTGTGAGAGTGTGTATGTGTGTGTGTGTGAGAGAGAGAGAGAGAGAGAGAGAGGGAGAGAGAGAGAGAGAGAGAGAGAGAGAGAGAGGAATAAACCCTTTTGAGTTTTGCAAACGAAGCTTCACTCCAGCAACTTCAAAGTTCAAACATAAAAATTTGAAACAAAAGAACTAAATAAGAAAAGAAAACTATTCCAATAGCCTGCTTGCACTAAAAACAGAGACAACAAGTAAAAAATAAAGCACGTCCTGTACACGAGCAGTGCAATGCACATCACAAAACCTCGTACAAGAAACACACACATAATACATGTAGTAACTCTGGAGAAGAATCCGCCTTGGATGATTTTCACCATCCGTTCACTTCAAAATCCTAGTAAGTGGTTTGTAATTACTCTTTCGCACACACCTGACTGTCAAGGTCAGACATTCTGTGCTTATCTTCTTCAAGAGTCGCCTGTACTTTGACCAGGTTGTCAATTCACACAAAAATAGAAAAAAAAAATGCTTCAGACAATTTTTTTCTTTTTTGTTGGACTTTAAACCTTATTATCATTCTTCTTATAGTGTCTGAAATACAGTTATTTTTTTACATGCTTTTTTTCCAGTCATTGGTGATTCTCTTTATAATCTAAACAAACCAGTACATTGGCGGCAAAATCTCTGTCGATGGTTCAATCCACTCGTTGATGTCATGTCTCATATTTGGGTTACTGTATACGGTTTGAGTATTCCTTCAAAAATCATTGTTTTTATATACGTACACACATGTGCAAGGAAATTTGTCTCAAATGCAAGTCCTAAATGTGATCATTGTGCCTCCATCATTTTGGGAAATGATTTATCATCACTGTCCCAACAATGTCAAAATTGATGCTATAGTATACATATTTAAAATATGTTTAAAAGAATACGGTTTTATTCCCCTGTGGAGAACCAAACATTCGGTGCTTGTCAAGTTTGAGTAGTGAAGTTGCTCAACAGAGGACTGTACACATCCACATCCGGAAGATGGAGCGCAAAGTGCCGTGTTGGATTGGCAGACACTTGATTAGTTTGAGTGGGCACAGATGCCATGCTGGAATGCAGAAAGTCCAACACTTCTAACACGTGTCGCGAGAAAAGAGTCTGACTGCACAATTACAGCCGCTCTTGTCTTGCGATGTGACACTTGAGCAGACGCGGATCAGAATCCGGAGAACAAACATTAAGAGGGAATGTTTGAAATTAAAGAATTGCCTCTTTAATTTTACCTTACAAACATAGGAAAGTGTAAACTACTCCAAAGACTTTGGAATGGAGCATGTTTCAAGTAATGAATGTAAATATATGCACATTTCATCGAGCCCTCGTTCATTTGCTTCCACTTATGCTTGACACAGAATGCCTTTCAACCCTTCAAACTGAAAACGCCACATGGCAGACTTCACAAAGTAAGAATTGAATATGCACGCTCAGAAACCAGGGCGGTGATGTCACCAGCACCTGCAGGCGGTTCGAACTCCAAGACTTCGGGATTTTCATAAGGACTTAAAAGGGAACGTAGCAAAACCCATTAAGGCTAGATAAATATCATTCTAAAAAGATCAAATGACACGATGGAAATTAGATTGATTTGAATATGTGTTTTGTGCACCCTTTGTTCAAGCTTTACAAAACATGAGCTTATCAGAAATCATCTTTATATTTTTACCATTTGATTGCACTAAAGATTCTCAAGTGGAATGATACAACATTTCTGGCAAACTTATATTCGGTTTTCAAAGTAGAATAAAGTTTGATAATTAAGAAAATTAGAAACACAGTAGTTCAAAAGGTGAGATAGTTGTTTTGTATTTGCATGTACATTTTCATTTGTTGAAACTACATTTCCCACAATGCCTCTGACCTCTGTGGCCTAGTTTTCTGCAAGTGTGTCATTGATTTCCGCTGTTTCTACTTATTAGTTCTGGGTTTTTGTTTCATTACTAATGCTCAGGAATCACATTACAGTACAGTGATAATGTACATTTAAACTCTATTCTTTACTTTATTTACCTTACCCAAAATAGTTTGATCTGGATTTTTACAGTCCTGTCATTTTAAACATCTAAACCCAGATAAAATGAACTTAACGCATTAAATTTTTTTTAAGCATGGCTGCCAAACATTATCAATGTACTTCCATGTTTAAAAAAAAAAAAAAAATCAACAAGGTTTACAAATACGTATATTGCATCTTATTATCTCAAAATGTTTTGATGAATGGGCATAATTGCTAACTTACTAGCGTAAGCAGTGAGTAACTAGACTTAGTGTTTAATAACTGTGTAAAACTCAGTGAGGCCCGTCCCTGCGGGGTGGACAAAGATGGTGGGCCTGTGATGAGTGATGAGCAGCTTGGTGCGAGCAGTGTAGCGTGCAGTGTTCTCCGTAGGCACAATTATTTTATTGAACTGAGCATCTCTGGGGAGGCACGGTGCCGTCTTCAGCAAGACCCCGAGAGCAGCCGTGCTCATTTACACCGTCTTACAAACACATTGTTGCCTCTTTTCCCTCCGTATCTCTCCCTTCATTGATTTTGAAATGCATTCTTCAAGTTTCTTTGAAACTACTGGTTCTATCTCATGTTCTTGGCACCATTAACGTGTTTTATTTTCATTCTGATTTGTTGTGTAGACGTTTAATAAGCATCAGAAATAAAGCAGCATGGTCTTGTTCAGAAGAGTTTTTATCTACAGCAGAAAAATGCAAGCAATGGATAATCCATTTCTTCTCTAATAAATGACATTTTCAGCATCTAATGAGGCGTGAAATTGGCAAATTAGTCCAGGTTAGGCTGCAGTTTTATTACATAGAGATAAAGATTTTGATTTATCATAAATATCAAGATAGATTGCCTCTTTCAAAAAGATAGAGGTGAGCTTTCTGTGAAGTGCCTCTACTAATAAATATTTCAGAACAAAACACACTTTATACAATTATAGTGTCATTTTGTGTTTTACACTATAATTTTATTAATGATTTATAATATTGAGTAGAGCTATTAGCTTTTTTATGAATGTAATCTGAATGAACAAAACCATCCAATCATTCATCCACCCATCCATCCATCTATCCATCCATCCATCTCCTACTGCTTACCTAATTTCTGGGTCACAGTGTAATATCTGAGGTGGAGTCGGTTCACACACTTGAATTGATGGCCGACCAATCACAGAACAGGGCACACAAACACACACATTCCCACTTTCACTCTCACCTACAGTCTATTGTCCAATACCTATTCACCTGAAACACATGTTTTTGGACTGTGGGAGTAAATTCCACGGAGACACAAACACGGGGAGAACTAGACAACTCCGCACAGACTGGGCTTTAAACTCACAGTTTGAGTTTCAAATGAGTCCTTCGTGTCTTGAAGCCTCAGTCTCACAATAGAACTATGGGTCGATTAAGCCCTTTGGTCAGTCTGCTGTTTTAAAAGTGCTGTTATAAATAAATAAAATAAAGTTGACTTGACTTGAACCATTGAGGTGTCAAACTTGCTGACTTTGGGAATGAAGGACTACATGTGATTTTGGATAAAAGAAACTGCTTGGCAGAAAACACTATTCACTTGACGGCAATTTGCATTCGTCTTACCCAACTGACCACTAAGTCCCAACTGACCATTAAATTGTTGGTTTGTGAATGAAAAGGAGACTGCAATGTTAATGTATATTAAAATATAAATTTAAATACACGTATATATTTTGTTTGTTTGTTTGTTTCTTTCTTTCTTTAAAAATGTATTGTAGAAAGATGGTGTTATTTAATTTAGTATTAAAAAGTAGGACACCGCACGACTGACTCTTTTGTAAATTAGTATGTTCCTACTTTCGATCATCTAAAGTCCTGACCTTCCAACAGCAGCTAATCCAATCAATTCTTCATAAATATTCCTTTGCAAACTCAATTGCACCTTTAGATCAACCCAGAGTAACACTGACAGTCAATACACTCACTGCCAACATTGATTTCTGCTCTATTGTGTCATGATTTCAGGGCACAAAAATAGGTTTTAAAATTGTGCAATATTCTGATGTCCAACTGAGAGAAAGCAAATAAAGTTGTTCCTACCTAGGGATGAGAAGGTTTTCTAAGCATTGATCTTGGGAAACCAATCAATAGGACTCAACATTTAGGTCGGAACTTTGTTATCCAGTGATATGATCTTTGTCTCAGAGGAGCGAGCGGTGAAAGATTATTACCTTTCAAGAAAAACAACAAAGCCGACACAGCAAAAGTTACTGTCTGTTCTAGGAAAAACCTTTACCGGAGTAAAAGCATTGCAAGCTAATTACTGCTGTATAGTATTTGTAGAAAACAGTGGCTATACATTTTTAAACAAAAAAAAAACAGACTAAAATACTACATGTAATAATAATTAATATAATAACAATAATACAAATTATGTAATAACACATTTTACATTTTTTCGTAAAATAAGTTAAAAAAAATATCTTTATAAAGAGTCTCTCTTGGGTACCCCATCCATGACCAAACCCCAAAAAAAATTACCCAATCTAAATTTAGACTTAAAGACTGCATGCTGAGAATTACCATGCCATATCTGTATTTAATTGAGATTTACTGACACTGTATTTTTATTCTAGTCATCAAGTCAGTGAACAACACTTGACTATAAATGCAAGCAGATTGGCATAATGGCATTGAAACGACCAGAAAATATAAAAAGAGGAAGACTATCTTAGCATGAGCCCCCACAAAACAAGGACATCCTCCAAACTCTGTGTGTAAATACAGCGAGCGAGTGAGAGATACTAAAAAGATTGATTTTCTGTATGAATGGCACAGCGGCATGACAAGTCGATTTCTCAAAGAAATTGTCGGAGACGGTGGAGGCTTCTGTGCCGCATTGGAATATTTGACTTGCGTGTGCAGGATGGTGTGTCCTGCCTTCAGACCGTGAGACGCTAGGATTATCTCCAGCTCCCTGTGACCCAGAAATCGCTTAAGCATTTTGCCGATGACCAATGAATGAATGATGATGATATTGAAATCCCCTCAAAAGGCTCCAAAACAGCATCAACTGGGCTACACCAGGCCAAAAAAAAAATTACTCGTAGTCCATCTGGTACAGTGCAGAGTTCAAAAAACACCCGATTTATTCATCCTCACAGCAGCTGTACCGGGTTCCAGCTAAAGATAAAGGTCTTGTGCTGTTAATGGTTTGATGAATAGCACGTTGTCAAGGTTGTGTGATAGAAACTACACAGTGTGTTGTATGTGGTGTCGGAGCTGGACCTCAATGCACGGGCATTCAGCGTAAGTCACATCTGGAGCTTCCATGACCTGCGTGAACATGTTAGCTGGTCCAACTCTGTTCTTACTGAACTTTGGGCAAGTTTATTGCAGGCTGTGCGAGTCGAGAAAGAAATGCATAAGTGAGCAGCAGAGATGGATCATATTCCGGCTACAGCCAGAGCAGCTTCTTCTTTTAGATACAGCGGATGATAGAGCCACACAGATTGATCTTTTTCCCACTCTATTCCACTGTCAGGAACCACTTTGATCCGATCTGGCAGCAGTCACAAACAACACCAACACACACGGAGACATGCAAACACTTTGAAATTGCTCTCGCATGTTTCTTCTCCATGACTTGTTTAATGTCTGTTATCATCATCCTTTCTATAAAAAAACAGAGACGTCTGCCCACACTGGGACCAAAAAAAGCTGGTGTTTGCAGCCTTTCCCCAGGCTGGGATGTGTGACTCAGAAGCTTTGTCATATACAAAACCACCCTAAGAGAAGATGCTTTGATAAAAAAGGAAGGAAATTGCGTCTGTGTTTCTACAAGACGTCTTGAAGGAGCACGGCAATAAGTCGTGATTCGGACTGAGGGGGCAGTGCGGAGGTAAGCCTTCTTTTGATAGCATGCGCTTACTGGAAATACTTCTCTCAACCCAAAAAGTCTAATCACAATGACATCACATCAGATGGTGAGAGATAGAGAGAGAGAAAGAGAGAGAGAGAGAGAGAGAGAGAGAGTTTTGCAAACGAAGCTTCACTCCAGCAACTTCAAAGTTCAAACATAAAAAGAGAGAAACAGGCAGGTAAGTAAATATCCAGCAGCATACAAACTGTAATCAAAAATGGAAAAGTCAAAAAATGAAAATAAAAAAAGAGAAGAATATTTTTGACAATTAGAAGAATTATTTCTCATGACAAATATTTGTTGGTGGACATCTGGGCAATTTATTGAAACATATTTACCATAACATTTAATTATCTTTTTTTAATGCAATATTTCTAATATACAATTTATGATATAGATAAATAATATATAATATACAACAAGATGATTTTAATTTCCACATTGAAAATTGCAGCATTTTCGTCTATTCGTTTGATTAAACCCATCCTCATGTTTAATTCTTTTGATTGATAGTGGATCAAAAAACAATTAAAAAAAACAATAAAGGTTTACTTTGATTAACCCAAAAGACACACAATTGAAGGTCAGAAGCCAGAATGCCTGGAAGAGGAACACCAACTCATCACCGCAGCATCCTCATTCTCTAGTGGAAGCTTCGGCTTTGACACGTTGAACGCGTGAAGAAAGACAAAGATTTGACATATAAAAGGTTTGCTGCCACTGTCACTTTCCCCTTGGTTTACAGGGGGGAAATGATATTCAACCACATTGTCTTTGCTCATTCTTTACTATCACAGTCATTTGCAACTCAGCCCCGAGGGCTTTGGAACTTGTCTTTGTCTGGAGAAGTAATTTCAAGAAGTTAAAGGAGAGCAGTCTCCGGTGTGATGGTGCAAAGATTGCTGTGAAAATGACACAGGCGCTTTCGTTGCTGACAATTGCAGAGGCGACACAGAGAGACACTGTTCAAATTTGAAAAGAATGACAGACGTTTACAGAAGATGTCGACGTCTAAACCAAATCAAATGTAACCACATGAATGCTAAAGTTTATTATGGACGCCATTGTTCTGGGCTTTCTGTACGGCAACACAGACTGTGTTTTTGATGCTTCTAAGATGTTGATGTTGACTAAGAAGTTCATGTAGATCAGTTTGTGAATGACGACACCGAGGTTGTGGGTTCAATTTGAGAAAAGCTGTACATTCAAGTATAATGATGACAACGAATGGGTGTTAAAACAGAATTGGATTTAAAGGAATTCAGTTCAAAAATAATTTGGATCTAAAAACGTAATACTAAAATGTCAATCTGAGTCTTTGAACTCTCAAGTTCTTGAAGGTCAAAAAGATAATTAGGGAAGTTTTCACTTTATATTGTCGAGTTTTTTCAGAATCTGCAATTTTTCAGGCTTCAGAGTTGAGTGCAAATGCATTTTTATTGTCAAATCCAATTGGCTTTGATCCAGAAGCATAAAATGGAGAGACAAAAAGAAGCATGTAATAGAAATTAAAATGAGATGGAAATATTTCACTATTGGTAAATCCTCTGAACAAAATAAGAGATGCTGTCGAGAATCATATGAAATTAATTTAAGTGTGGCAGTCGAGAAGTCCATTTTCAAATAAAGAATATTGACTTTTTATTATCTCAACTCTAAATGTCCTTCAAATTGCGTGTCATGGAATAATTAAAAATAGACTCAATAAGTAATAATATTTTAAATAAATTAGAACGATGGATGGATGGGTGAAATCCCAGTGAAAACCCCTTCTGTGAAAAAGACAGAATTCCCTCTTCTTTCACACACACTATCTTTATGTTCTCTTCAACTATATCCATAAATTTGGTCTTCCTCTAGCTCTGCCTGGAAAGTCCAGCCTCAGCATCATTGTAAGTGCCTGCTGTCACTCGTAAACTCTTGCCTCTTCTCTCTGTCTATGAACACTCTTCCTTCTCTCTTTCTTTGAGCAACTACAGAATTTCCTTACAACAGCATCAATCTGTTGTAAAAGTCATGCTAATAATTCGCATTGCTATTTCATTTTTTTTTTTTTTTGCAATTATTTGTAAAATTGATCATTAAGTGTTCAATATTTTTTTATAAAAGTATCAAGTTAAAAAAATAAAATTTTATTATTATTTTCAAATATTTTCAAAAACTAATTTGACACTATGGAAAAATGGTATACTGTATAAGTGAAAGTTTTAATTGAAATGTGTTGTATAAGTGAGAGTATGAATTTCTTTGTCTGTATGTCCATCTATCCAGAGTATGTGTAAAAAACCTATTGATAAAGATCAACATGATAGTGTTTATCGAAATATCTGCCTTAAGGCTTCTTGAAGAAGGCCAAACTTTCAGCCAAACTTTCAAGTTAAAATCCTAGCGAGTAGAGAGGAGAATAGTTCTGGGTCGAATTTAAAATACTTTTCACATCCAAATCTGACATGTTCTGACAAATCCATGTGAAAAAAGCACAATCTGTACCAGTCTGGCACCACCTGTGTCTGTCAGTGACAGAGTTTGAGGTCGACAATACCAGAAAACTCACAATCTTGCATGTGAACAACTGCAGAAGTGTCCAATCCATCAGATTATCAGGTGGTTAAAAACCCTGTGGAAGCGGATTTATGGTAATATAAATTTAGCATGTGCCTTGAAATTGCTGCAGTTCTGCTACAAAGAGAAATATAAATAAATTCAAACATGTGAAATGTCTTTGCAGTTTATGCAGCACAAACATTCGATCAGATGATGAAATTGGAAAGTCATCACATTTAGTTGAAAGCACACATTTAATTTGTAAATACAACATATTTGACATTTCAACCAAATATTCTGACAGACAGACAGACAGACTCACACACACACACACACACACACACACACACACACACACACACACACACACACACACGCACAGCTCAGGTTAGAATTTGCTGAATCTTTTCCATTATGCACAGCAAATATAGTCTGAACATCCCCGCGTGTCAGATAATTGACAAAGAGAGATTGAAATGACATTAAAAGTCAAGTCCATGCAATTCGACGCTGTTCTGTTTAAGATGCAGCTGTAGTTTCCTGATAGTACGAAGGCATTTAAACGCAAGGCAATCTTTGCAAGCACACCAAATTAATTATAAGGTTTTTGTAATGCATGCAGAACCCTAATATATGTCACGTCTCCACATATAATTTATTCTCCACCCTGACAGAGGCCTGTACTAGTTGGCTTTGATTTAAATATTGTGTCCTCAATAACAGCTATATTTATATACTGTTGTTTTGGCATAAATTATACTTATTTATGGTGTAGAACCTAGTTACGGATTTATAGAACTTGCAGAGCAGTGCAATCCCTACCATCTTGGCATCCGTGCTGTGCTGTGACTCTACACAGTTCTCGACACAGAGCTAAAATAGCCAGTTATAATAGTAATTATAACACATCTAGTATTACCTATATAAATATAGTTATATAATTTCTCTGAGTACAGTATTAGGTGTCATAATAAAAAAAATGCAACTACATGTTTTCTGACCTGTAGTAGCAAACAATAAAAAAAAAAAATTATTATATATATATATATGTGTGTGTGTGTGTGTGTGTGTGTGTGTGTGTGTGTGTGTGTGTGTGTGTGCGTGTGTGTGTGTGTACTTCATCAGTCTTTCTGTTTTGGTCACGTGGGAAAATCAACCAAAGAAGCATCGGCTGAGTAACTGAAACGTTTATTTCCAAATAATAGGGCAAAGGGGTCTTGAAGTAAAACAAACACGTCTTTTTCTTCCTTCTTCGGATTCTTTTCTAGTCAGTTGTCTTCTCAAACTTAACTTTTTTCCACTGCTAGAGACACAAACAAAGTCAGTCAGGGTTGTGGGCTCTACTCACAAGTCCGGGACGGCTGGGTTCCCACCTGCAGGCGCTGTCCCTGGCCCTGCGATGGGATGGTGTCCCACAGGATGTATACTTATATTTACTTTCAGAAATGCATTGGTTTAAAGGGATTTTTGTACAAGAAAAGCCTCTATTTCCTGTAGGTATGTACAATATTCCCTGAAACCAAGGGGCAGTCAGATCCCAACAATGACAATTTAAACATGAAAAGTTATTCACTCTTTAAACATGAATTCACTCTTTAATTTTTTATTGAGGCACTCAAAACCTATCCACATATTTCTGCTATAATAAAAAAAAACACATCAAACCAACACGCTTGAATGCAAAGTACGACCAGCGGTCAAGTGGCACTCTGTTTCTCTCGAACCAGTACCATCTATACAGTATGAGAGCGGAACTAATTCAGACGAGATTGAAAAGCCTGATAAAAGATTTGTTGATTCAACTTATGAGAAGCTTTAATGAGACAAAACTATTGTTGTTGTAGCTGTTCGTCGACAACTGGGTATTTCCAGATAAAACTGAATAATATGAACCACTAATTCTATTAAGCTTTACTATATTGGAAAACTAAAATGTATTATATTACATGCAATTTGCTAATGAAATTAATTGATTAATAATTACATTAATTTTCATATTTTAACACATGCTTTTTTGTGATCCACAGAAACTCTGGCCAAGGTCATTTTAAGAGTTATCTTTCAAATGCCTCTCCTGTTCCTATTAACTGCCAACCAGATCTCTAAAGCAGCTTTTTAAAGGTTCACTTAAATAATAAGAATGGCAATAAAATAGTTGCTGAGAAGCTCCAAATTTTCATGTCACAATATACATTTATAAGGACTACATTTTAAAAAGTGCCTAACATTAAAAATATCTTACACATAAGTATATAAGTAAAACTCTGAAATATGTACAGCAATTGTTGAAAAAAGTGTATAAATTATGGATGCTGTATAATAAAAGAAAAAATATATAAACAGGTTTCTTCATTTTTTTAACAGACACTAAAGTGTAAATTAATAAAAGCTGTAATATTATAATAACCTTTCATATAATAAAAATAATAATAATAATAATAATAATAATAATAACAACAATAAAAATATATTAACGTTAAAATTTATCTTTTTTTTATGTATTACTGTTTATTGAATAGTTCACAGTCTACTTTACAGTATGCTTCATAAAAACAAATCAAATTAGCTCAATTTATTTGATACAAAAAAAATCAATATTAAGCAAATCAAGTTCACTTAAGCTTTGAAAATGTATAATAAATCCTGCTGCCCACAAAGACGTAGATACCATCCTTACAAATGTCCTCAAACTTCTTCAGGCTGTTTAAAACGCAGAACTCATCACTAAACAAAGTGTCCTGGTCAAAATAGGGTGAAGTCAAAGACCTGTTGACACGGTTTGTGGTGTACAAAACAAAAAGAGTTTTGCAACTTGTACATTAATTGTAAAGCCAACGTTTTGAAATTTCATCGTCCGTCATTAATCAAATGAAACTAGTGAATGTTCTTCAGCACCAGGACCTACCTGGGGAGCCAGAACAGAGAAAGTAGAGCAGAGGGTCTTGGGGAGATGAAAAAGAACTATAATTAAACTCCCTCAGTAAACACTGAATTTTAACAGGTTCAGAGTTTCTCAAGGCCAAGGTGAAGCTGAATTGTTTTTCGTTTGTCCTTCTTGATTCCTTTAGACACGAGCAGTGCACTGGTGGCCCGTTACAAGCAGTAAGGCTTGTCTTAACTCGTCTTTCAGTAAAACAAATAAAAATGTCTTTTTTAGTTCCAAACATTTCTGTAAAGGTCATCTGAAAGGACATGTTTGTCATTTAAAAAGGCGGAAACAATTGAATATCACACCGTCCCCAACAGCCCCCCTCACACACCAGTAAAGAGATAATAATTGCTTTTTCCGTTTTCATATTGCTATTGATTTTTGATTACCTATGGTGACTAAACTTGAAGCGTTCGTGAGGAGATTGAAGTTTAACCGTTACTTTCGGAAGAGAGGGGAAAAAGGAAGGTTTCGTGCATTTCCCTAGAAGAGACGTAATGATGGGTTGTTAATAACCAGAGCCCACTAAACATAACCATTTCCAGTCATGAAAAGGTTTCACTGAATGTAATGGAAGGAAGAGAGTCGCACAGCAATTACGCTTTCAATTCATCTCTTCTGCACCAGAACGACTGCAAGTGCTGTTGGGATTAAAGATTTCTTAAATCATTTGCCTATAACCACTTCAAAATCCTGCAGATGGCCTGCTTGTTTTCTGATTAAAAGATTCGGAGGTTCATTGAATCAATGTTTTCTTCAAAAAGTGTGTTCCCTCAAAATGCATAAAAAAATAATGTTATAAAATAGAAAATGCCACAACCATTTTCAAACCAGCTTTTTCCATTTGAAGATATGAATGTGCGTGCGTCCGTGCGTGTGTTAGCTTTTAGCTTTTAACATTTTGCTTATTATTACCATGAGTTGAAAAAATGGAACACGTGGTGCAACAATCATTACAAATAAATCACTTTGGAAGAAGTCTAGTTTGAATTTATTTACAGAATATTTCGTTTTGTCAAACAACAGAAGATTGGACAACAATAAAATACTTAACATCTTAGAGAGCTGTTTGTCTAGTGTAGATGGAGAGAGACCCCTAGTGGACAATCAAAGAAAAACGTTTTAAGGATTAAAACGTTTCTTTTATTCTTTGTTGTCAAACATCGACTTTGTCCATCGATTCACTTTTCACAGAAATTGGACCGTAAATGTCAGCCCAAATAAAATCCAATTATTTTGACAATTTGAGGTCGTTTTTAATTTAGAAAAAAGTCTACTGCCGGTTCACAAGACTGTGACTGTCAATTTCATAATGAAGGATGTCTTATTGGTTTAGAAGTGGTCTGGTCTAACCTTAATTCTGAAGAAATTATTATTTGGTATTTTAAAAGTCCTTAAAAGATACTGGACAGTCAAATGTATGTTTTCTATTACTCTATTTATTATGTTTTTTTATCTAAAAAAAAAAAAACTATCTATTTTTATTAGTTAAAACAAATCAGACATTTTTTCAACAAAAAAAGACACATTTTTCTGTTTAGTCAACCCGAGTCCAGAATGATGTGTTTAATGATTATACTGTATTTTATGTTCGTTAGGAAGACAAAGCTCGTCCTGCCACTAGAGGGAGAACTTTCAAAACAACGCGGCTTGACTCTTATTCTGTTGTACTCAAAAGTTAGAATTCTAGACATCAGGCTAAAAGCTCGCTAACCACATTTCTTTCAGATTCGTTCAGCTTAGTTTGTAAAATGGCTTTGTGTCATTTTGTGTGTAAAATGGCTTTTTTTTTTTCTTCATTTTTATTAGTTTACAATTTTACATTTACCGTTAAAATATCGCGCGACCAAGATCAAAGTTTAATCTTAAAATCTAATCAGCTGACACGCGCATTTTCAGAAATGATAAGAAATTGACACTGGCAACCGGAGAAGTCAGCATGGCTGTGGTCGCCCGTCACCTTCATGTCAGGATGGCCGAGCGGTCTAAGGCGCCAGACTCAAGGTGCAAACCTTCCGTGCGAGCGGGTATTCTGGTCTCCGAATGGAGGCGTGGGTTCGAATCCCACTTCTGACAATATTTTTTTTCCCTGCATGTTTCTGTCTCGTTCATTCGTACTATATTTTTTAAAATGTGCCGCGGGACATAGTCTTTAAACAGTGAAGTAAATGTGTAATCTTTGTTTTATCTATACGTTATTTAAATCTTTCTGTACAAACTACTGTAATTACACTTTACAGTACAGGTCTGTACATTAAAGTGCCTGATACAAAGCACAACAACATGTTTTTTATATGCATATTTTACTTAGTTATATGAAGTTAAAATTATGAATGTTCTATACATTGTTATGAAAGCCTTTATTCACTTAATTATTTTCTCCAATAAATGTAAAGCTTAAGTATTACAACACATTTCAACTCAAAGTAAAAAAAAAAAAAAAAATCAAAAACAATTGCACAACTGAAACTGTGTTAAATTCCAAAGCAGGTAGGGATGATGCCTGTCTAATGTACCAGGACAGCTCAGTTACAAAGTTTTGGAGCCGCCACCACAAAGTCTCTGTCCCCTCAGAGCTTTGGCTTTTACGGACACTCAGAAGCAGCAGGTCAGCTGATCTGAGTGACCGCAAGAGAGTATATGGCTGCAGGAGCTCGGACAGGTAACATGAGGTATCACCATTTAGACATTTAAACATTTTTTTTACAAAGATTTTTAGAAAATTGCAAAAAAAATTAAAAATGAATTCCATAATGACCAGGCAGCCAATGCAGCGAAGATAAACCTGGTGTATCTAAGAGTAAACACTCTTAGATCCTTGAAAGTGCAAATGGCTTCAAGAATTTGTAATTTTACAACAACCTAATGCAATCTTACAACAATATAATTAAAAAACTGTTAACATTATTTTTGTAACATTTAAACTGCTCTATTTTCGTAAACAACCACAGTGTTACAGACCAAAGAGAGGTGGAAAAGAGTAAATATAATTTGGTCAATATAAAACATTTTACCAATGTGCAACTAACAAATATTGTAATAATTTTACTTTAAAAATCTAGAGAGAATTAGCTTGTCAGAAAAGAGTCTAGAGTGCTCAATTTCAAAATGTCCAAGCCATATTATACATTAAAACATGTTTCTATTTTGTTTTTTAAGTAACCAACAGTTGCTTAAAATAACTGTTCATACCTAACAGCAAGAGCTGTTTAAGCAAGAACTTCATTTAAAATACTGGTGCCATTAGCAAAGATTACATTAAACTGGCACTTGATTTACAATCAGAACATCCAAATGACATACTGATTACTAAACAAGTTGTTTTTGAGAACCTGTATTTTCTCTGACAATTTCTGTGCATCAAGTCCCAGCAACACTTTCTGGAAAAACTCAAAAGTGTGAAAAAACGATGTTGAAACATAGGTCCAAAATTTAGGTTTCGGCGGCCAAATATTAAATGTCGATACAACGTCCAAATTTGGTCGCAGACCAACCCACGTGTCAAATGTTTAGCAGGTAAAAGATGTGATAGATCGAAGAAGGAAGGAAGGACGGAACGAAGGAAGGAAGGTCAAGTGGTTCCACGCATGCGTAGTTATAACAAGTAACGATTTAGTTGAAATGATGTAAAGAAAGAAATTAATTACCCCCCCCCCCCATTGCTGCTTTCACGCTTCCTTCTCTACACACACACACACACACACACACACACACACACACTCACGCATGCACCAACCAATAAGCCACCCTGCTCCCTCATCTGTGTGTGCGTGTGTGTGTGTGTGTGTGTGTGTGTGTGTGTGCGTGTGGCCGGAGATGACTGGGCAGCTCTGAGGTAAGTCATAATGCTCCTCGGGCAAGATCAGGACTGAATCCAGACCACTCAGTATTCACAATTACTCACGCATCACATTCACGACCCGCAACCGTGATGTCAGATGCAATAAGAGACAACCATAGAGATAGGTACAAAACTGTAGTGTATGGTATAGTCTAGTCATGGTGTGGCCAACCCTTTACTGTGTTTTGTATCACCGGTGATACGCTTTGTTCATTGTCAGTTTACAGGGACAATTTACAAAAAAAAAACATGATTATTTTGTAATTGCACTTGTAATACATATGTATACATAGCAATTAACCGCTCTTCCACTGCAGGGACCACTAGGGGGAGCCGCTCCAAAAAATTGTTTTCATTTTTTTTATATTTTCATTAGAACTATTATGTTGAATCGAACAAAAAAAATGTTTTAAACTGTCCTTCTGGTACCCAGCAGTAAAAAGTGATCATGAACAAGCAATGAACAATATACGTTCCAATAATCAGCATAATGATTTGCATAGTATTATTAATTCAAATTACTCTGCGAAAAGCCTGGCTGCCAATTGTGTTTCTTTTTTTTGTTATAGCCAGTTGCTATGCTGTAAGTAACAATTGCATCCTGCCAAAAAAAATACACATTTTGAACAGCAGATGACGCTGTAACAAAGCCAAAGTCTTTATTGGCCGGCGTGCCTTCTCCCGGCCAACTGCGCATGCGCGCCCTAGACAGCGAGAGCGAGCACCAGGAGGAAACTCGCGCACCGTTTTCAGGAGCAGCGCGTTTTTTGGGACACGCATCGCAGGCCCGTCTTCTCTTGAGTTTTCCCGACGGGGCGACCATGGCGACGCTGGGACCGGAGCCCCGTCCTCACTCCCAGCTGCCTTCGTCTGCGTTACACACGAATCTAAGCGGACTGGGACCAAACACCAATCTGCCTCTTAACCGAGGCTTGGAGAGAGCGCTGGAGGATGCGGCGAACTCCGGCTTTCTGAACCTTAGCACACGAAAACTGAAAGAATTCCCCCGGTCAGCGACCAACTACGACCTGACGGACACGGTTGAAGCAGGTAGGGCAAACATTCATATTTTGGGTCAAATCAGCTGTGCCGTAGTTTCTAACGGGAACCCCGGCCGTTGTTGTTTACATGGTGTTTTACTGCAACTCACTTTGACAGAAAACACACACATGTGCATCTCCCACTCGTTTCTCACAATGTAGGTTAGAAAAGTGCTTCAGAGTAGATGTTGCTGACCGGATGTGTCCAGACTGATGACACAGATGTGGACCTCTCCATTTGTCTTCACGGTGGTTTCCAAATCCTTGCCTGATGTTTGCAAACGCACTGAGCTGAACTAAAATAATCTCCTGGACTAACCTGCCCCTATTCGTACATTTTTACAACCCATTTTCACCCAACAGAATAATTTCAGTTCTTTTTAGAGTAAAATTGAGGTTAGTTAAGCCCGAGAAGTGAAACCCTGCACCAGAGATCTGCAATCTAAAGGTATCTGATCTTTTGTGTAGAGATGATTGCCTAGAGTGAATAATTAACTTGGAAGCTTTAATATGTAATGCATAGCATTGTTTGTCCAACACCTCAGCTTTCTATAAGCCTCTGACTTCACCAAAAAACCCAAATTCTTTGCAATCACCTAATATGAAGACAGTAAGGTAAGATTAGCACCAGAGCTTCATTGAGGAAGTAGTCATTCTTTGACATGATTCGCTCAGCACGTGTCATAAACGCTTTACGATGTGTTGATTTGGCCGGTGTCTGTCTGTTGGGTCAGGGCCACAGTGGACGTCAGTGGGAAGAGGAAAGCAGTGATTGTTCTATGTGAGAGCTGAAGATCTGTGTGGAATCCTCTGCTCAGAGGCTGGAGTTGGGCTAAAATAGGAAACAGGAAAGGGCCCAATGTGGAAATGACAAATTCCAGACATTTTAGAAGCTCCTCATGATGCCTAATGATGCAGTAATTTGTTATTCAGCCTGTATGAAATGTGGAAAGTAACACATTATATAAATATTTAATTGACCTATTACTGTGTACTTTGTTGTATTAATAAACCGTATTTATGCATCTTCTTTTCTATATACAGTACATATGATAATAACGTACTGTACTGTGTAGTTATTGTTATTATGTAATAGTGCTTGAATTCTTTTGGTTATTTTTTCGAGTGTGCCAGCGTGTAGCATGTTTGAACCCGACACCACATCACGTGATGTCCTGTGAGGCTGTTTCTGAGACAGCGAGGAATGCAACGTGTTCCAGCCTGAAATATACAGATTCGGAAAAACTACAGTTCAGGCAACTA
>MU204251.1:1661441-1675087 GCA_017309775.1 Paedocypris sp. Pulau Singkep | reverse complement strand
AAATTCAAAGGACTTGAATATTAGAGTGCACATGAGATGGGGGACTTCTGCTTGAATACACACATTTATAAAAAGAACTAACGCAAAAAAGGGATTGTGATGAGATCACAGTGAGATAAGAGAGCAGAGGGGAGATGGGATAAAATAGAAAACATAAGTGAAGGGGGAGAGAAGTGGAGAAAGTAAGATAGAGAGAGTGCTAGACAGACAGAAACAGATGTAAGGAATGGGAAAAAGTCTTGATCTAAAAATTTCCATTATGTAGCGTTTTAAATCGTCCTGCCGGTTAACCTCATTTTTAGCTTGAATGCACGATGCCTGTGTAGATGAGTGGGTGTACGTGTATAATCCACCGTTATGGGAATTATGAGGTTACACCTACACACACGCACGTATACTCACAGAATGCTGTGTTGTGTGTGTGTTTGTGTACATGTGCTCAGATTGCGTAGGAGTGAATCTCCTCTTCAGATAAACATACCACATTATAGATGAATTACATCAGCATCTTCTGGAATGTTTGCTTTTTCTCCGTAGCAACAATCGGTTTTCTTAAAAACCACACTCACTTATTTGCCCGTGGCTATAAACAGAAAAGGGAGTGTAATCACAAAAAAGCTAAATAATATGTTTTGCTGATTGCTCGCATTGCAGATTGTTAATTTGATGGAGTCCTGGGATTTTTATTATTTAGTTTTTTTATAAATACAATTTTTTTTTTCTAGTCAATAATTTTTTTTCTGACTGTTACAGTCTGAACGTAAACAGTGAAAATGTTTTTGTTGATATGCCAAGCGGGAACACTTGTTTGATTTAGCTTGTAGTGTTGTTATGTATTTTATATATAAATTAGCTTTAGAATTTCTCTGAGCTTTCTGATTTTGTGTGTGCGTGTGTGCGCGCGTTTGATTTAATGGGGTCACCTACACCCTGAAGGGGTTTGGCTCAGTGTAGTAGGCATCTCTAATCTAGCTTGTTTCTTTGGGTCATGTGACATCATATTTCAGGACACTTCACATTATTCATACATATGTAAATTATCTGCTTGGTTAGTTTTGTCCACAAAAATATTGTTTATCATGGTTTCCTTGTATAAATATTCTGGCATTTACAATTCTTAACCGTTGAAGCGTTCAACCATCCAGTTCCGGTTAACACACACACACACACACACACACACGCACGCAAACGCGGATCAGTTTGCAGCCTTAAGACGTGGTACCCCCCCTTTCTTTTTTTATATAATATAATTTCTATTGGTAATATCTATAATATCTAATTTTAGAAATAATTTCTAATAATAATTAATTGTAATTAATAACTGGTCGTGTCTTTTGAAGTTTGCCACATGGTCATTTAACGTCCATCCTGCACAGCTGAGGAGTTTTTTTGTGTGTTAGGAACGGGGTGTGCAGATGTGCGTTTCCCATATTTCTTCTGAAGGAAATGGCCTTTTATGCCCGTGGTATCGTACAATGAAGCAGGGAGGAGGCGACTTCCTGTCTCTGTCTCACCGAACAATCCTGCGTGTGTTACTGTTAGAGGACAGTTCCAGTGTAAAGCAGAGTTTCTCCTAAAGCTCTTCTCTGTTATTACATATAATCACATTATACAGAATTCTCTATGAAGTGGTTTTATCTGTATCGATTTATCTCATTAAAACCTTCCAACAAACACCAATTTCCTTTTTGGTCAGTAAACAACATTCCACTTAGAAGTCAAATGAAGTCGTGATGCTGTCATTTCTTAGCCGCATGTGTGTGTGTGTGTGTGTGTGTGTACTGATGTTAGCCAGACTCGACCGTCCTATATTCTTCTTTTGAATGGCCTGGATCTTCACAACCTTCACTCACTCAGACAGCAGCGGGTCAAAGTCTGTCAGTGATAACACTAATAACCTTACCAGATTTATGCACAGATTCTCTCTGGTTTGATTCTTCTTCTTTAAACAACTAGCACTGGGATGAGACCCCCGACTCTGGATCTCGCTCCCACAGCCGGGTCTTTTTTTTTTTTTTACACCACTCTTGTCAGGACAAACCATATCTTTAGTTTGTAAATTCCCCTAGTTTATAGGCGAATTCTGTTCGAATCGCTGCCTAATTTGTGTCTCTGGCAGTTTCACTCCGTCTTTAACTTCTGCAGTGATTTTTATTAGACTGTGAAAGAGATTTGTTGCTGGCAACAAGTATTACAGCAGAAATGTATGTCTTATTTTCTACATTTATTGACAGGCCTATGGATTATTCTTTAGTTATGTAATACTAGTTTCATTTTAGACAGCGCGGAAAGTGCAAGTGTTCTAGGCAGATTGTGTGTGTGTGTGTAGAGACACGGACTGAGTTTGCTGATCAGGTCAGACAATCTATTGGAGAAAAAATCTGACAATAATATTTGCTGTAAGAATATTTTCTGTAGTAGAAACGATTATATTATTCTGCATACACATTTTATAATAATAAAATAAATACAATATAACATTGTTTATTATATTATATTTAAAAGTTAGAAGTATCAATTTAGTACTATATGCACTGTATTGTTTTGAAAAACGGTATTACTAATTCAATTTTGTTGAATTTTAAATAATAAAATACTGAGAAATAATACTATAATGAATTATAAAATCTGGCAACCATCCATCCATCTTCTACCGCTTACTCCATTTCTGGGTTACAGGGAGCTGGAGTAGTTAGAGTTCGTGGGCATGTGTGTGTTTTAAATAAATAAACGTTTGAGATCTGTCGAATAAGCAAAGTGTTTCGGACAGACGGGCATCCGGCCGCACACAGGACGGGTGGAGTGTGTGTTAAATCCTTCAATATTTCTCACTTTTATCTTCTTTATCTTATGGCTTTTTCTGCCGTTTCATCTGGCGTGACTGGCAAGCGTAAGAAGAGTTTCAGGAGACATTTAACACACACTCCACCCTTCCAGTCTGCGTCAGGCTGCCACTGTCTGTCCGAGAGAAACACTTTGCTTATTCGACAGAACTCAAAAGCGCACACACACACACACACACACACACACACACACACACACACACACACACACACACACACACACTGGCTCACGGAGGAATGCTGAGCAGCGCAAACCCACACACACACACACACACACACAAAAGCGACGTTTGGCCCATGTGCACACTAAATCGGAACCATCTGTTTGATTGCACACTGCACATAAATGCCCGAACACACGAAGGCTCAGCTGATGCGAACCGCAGGAAGTGAGGCCACACCCACAGCCGCTTAATGACAGACTGCGTCTTTACATCCTTTTCCCGTTTCAGACTCTTTCGGCACAAAAAAAAACTAGATTTGTGCGTGGAAGTGTGTTGTTATCACACTGTAACTATACAATAGTAACACACTAACAGTTAATACACATTACACAAGATTTGGCTCTTTTGGGGATTTTATTTATTTTATTTCGACCGTAATGAGTTACACTTATCACACAGTTGGCAACAGAGGTGTAAAGTACCTGAGTAAACCGGAGTTTTTGTAAGTTTTGTTGTACATTTTTTTACTTATTGGTATTTTTGGCTACATTGTACTTGTACAGAGTATCAAAAATATAAGCAACTTTTAAATGCAAGCAGTCCTAATAAATTCACGCAATCAATAAAGTACTACAGTACTAATACTAATACTAATACAAATACTATGCTCAGTGTTTCAATGTCAAACATTTTTTTTCAGTTTCTTTACGCGTTCATACTTTTTTTTTAAAGAATCAATTGTGTGCATATTGTATATTTACAAACTTTACAAAAATTCCCAATTTTTACTCAAGTACTTTACACCTCTGGTTGGCAAGCAGGTCAGTGTGAGCAAGTGGATTAAAACCTCATAACCTCAAATCACTCGAGCATCTCTAATGCTTGTTATTTATTCTAAACCCATGAGGCTCCGTGCTCTCAAGATCACGCTTACATGCGACGACACGGATTTGCGGTCTGCATGCATAAATCGCCCAGACTCTATATTCAGGGCATTACTTAAAGCGATCAGGTTTGGTGAGAATCTTCCACAATGTTCTTGAATCTCATGCTGTGTGTTGATAATCTCTCAAAAATCATCGTTTTATTTTCCGTTTTATTCTATAGCACCACAGAAATGTACACACACGCATGTGTTGTGTATGTTGTTGTTGTTGGCTTTTTCTTTCCTTTTTTTCTGGAGTTAGTCTGATAATCCGTGCCATCTGTGCCTTCATGACAGCCATTGTGCCGGAGCACGTGGAGAGCTGAGCTTCACAAACAACATCAGCAGCCTGTGAGGAGCACAGCCATGTTCTGGCCCAGAAACGTGGCTTCCTGCTTCAGATCACATGGACGTGTTTTCTCTCGGCTTCCTCCCCCACTGCCACTTTGGCCTTTTTTCATTCTGGATGCTTCACTCCGTCACTCACGATGCAACTCTGGTTTTTATTTTGTTGTTGTTTTTACACAATTTGTCTCATAGTTTGTGTTTCAAGCCCACCTGAGCCCAGTCTACGTGTGATTCAGTGTTTGTTTATTATTATTATTATTATTCAAATGTTTATGTATTTGTTTGTTTAATATAATTATAAGTTGTATTTATAATGTATACAGTACAGTACTCAAGGTCACTATAGTAAACATAGAACACAATGCATAGAATATATTTATAAAATGAGAAAAAGAAGGTGAAAATGGTAATAATAAATTGATCTATATCATTTCATGTATAGGATATAATGCATATACTATTTTAACGTCTACACTATTCATATGTACAGAAGATAGAACATAATGTATTTCTTTAAATCATGGAATGGAATGCATATAATACATTTCTATAATGTATTAAAAGTAATGCAAGTGATATACAATGTACAGTACAGAATATATATATATTTTTTTAAATAAAAGCAAAAACTCTGCAAGCTTAAAATAAATGTATACAATCTAAAACTTAGATAATATGAAACTTATTTTTATAATATAATGGATTATGGTGGATGCTGCATTCAGGTTATCAGCCATGCTTTTCTGGTTTACTTCATGTGGTGGATTGTTTTGAAGAGTGCAAGAAATGGCTTCCACTTCCAGCTTCTTGAATTTCAAATGATCGGCTGAAGCTTTTAGAGGAGGTGATTTGTCAGAATTTATGTCATGTTTTATGATGGAAACCATTAAGGAAGAAGCTCACAATCCAATAGGCTTCTTTATGGAAACGTTTTATATACTGTATGTGTGTACATGTATGTTCACTACGGGTCTTTATCTGTCGGGCCTGTTTAATGCATAAAACATGGGACTAATAGGTTGTCTTTAGCTATTAGAACTCGTGCCGCGTCTCATCGAGCTGTGTGTAGGTTTTCTCACAGGAACTCTAACACGTACTGACAGCGGACTATAGGTTGGAGGTAGAGCTGTCATGTGAAGTAACATTAAACCCGGTCAAACACATCAACAGGAGAATTTCATTAAACATAAAAGACTGAAACCGCAAAAGTCACTCATTGATACATTTCAATTAGTCAATGCAGTGTTCAAAAAACCTTATTTTTAGATACAGGAATTATTCTGAGCATTTGTAAGGCGCTTTTCACAGTTTTAACTGTCTCAAACAGCACGTGTGAATATGTAAGAGGATTGTTGCTTTTTATTCGTTAGTAGTTGGTGTTAAAAAATATGGCAATTATTATCATCATCATCATCAGATTCATCACTATGACTACTATATGAACTATGATAATATAAAATCCAAACTAAGGCTTTTGGAAATGTGCCTTTGTTAATACGTAATTAGTCTGGTTCTAAAACACCTCCTAATGGTCAAGTAGTGTAACTACAACAACACAGGTCAATAATATAGTCTAAATATTTATTAATTAAAGTGTTATTATAAATCAGAAATCGAATTATTAATAATTCGTATATTTGCTGAAGTGTATTTGGTATCTACACTTTTCAAGTCCGTGTGGGAAAAAAAAATGTGAGGCAAGACCCAAGTAGCGACAGAGTAGAAAATACAGTAGTATTTACGCCAACAATATACTCGAATAAAATATCTGTTTGGGTAAAACTATTCAAAAGTACACTTTACAAATATGTCCGAGTAACTGTAACAAAGTAATTACTCAATTGCTAGTTGAGTCAGCGCTGGTTTATGTTGAAACGCAGTGCTAGAATTAAACAAACCATCTTCTGGTTTCAGATCTTTCAAAGAATCGACTGACCGACATCCCGTCAGACGTCTGCCACCTGGTTTCCCTGGAAACGTTGAACCTTTATCACAACTGTATCAAAAGCGTTCCAGACGCCATCATCAGCCTACAGTCGCTCACGTGCTTAAACATCAGGTGTGTACATCATTTCTAAGGCCTTGCTCCGCAGGCCGCGTGCAGAAGTGATAAACGCAAATAATTACAGTCAGACGAAATTTTGGCTTTTGGTTTCGGCCCAAAAATAATTTAAAATTGATATTTGGTCCGTTTACTGCTTCAGCCAAAAATCATTTTAAAATTTTGCGGTGCATATTTGTCTTCAGCCAAAATTGATCCACGATTTGCTTTCTCACACTGTCACGCTCAGAAAGAGAAAGCGTAATTATTCCTTTTCATTTCTATTACATAATTTATAGGAACAGTCATGGCAGTTGAGTTCAAATACAAAGAGTACGACTTTACATGCATGTTTTTGTGAATATACACACGTGTTCTAATTATTTGCGTTGGTACCAAATGTTTTAGTTTCAGCTTCGGCCAAAATGTAACTTTCGGTCGGACTCTAATAATGAGATTTTACATTTTAAATTATACCTTTGCACTTTACATCATTATTTTACAATAATTATTGATATCGACTGACATGATAAAGAAATATTGTGGCAGATTTTTTAAAACTAGAATTAAATACTCCAACTAGAGTCGTAATTGCTGGGATTCTGTTTTTTTAACCGCACTTAGGTCTTCAGTATAGAAGCGATTCGCTGTATCGGTAGTGGAGTGAACACACACGGTTTTCCCGCAGGTGGTCTTTCAGCTTCCAAACACATCTATTAAAAGTTTACGACACAAGCACACGCAATCTCTCCTGCTCAAAGGCCAAACGTCTCCGGCGGAAGGCTGATGCTCACTCGCCGATAATTGGCAATGGAATTCCTGTTGTCAGCGGCTAATGAAGCAGCAAACTCTTAACGGTTCAGAAGACTGGACGCGAGATGGAAATTTAAACAGGGTTATAAATATCAGCCGAAGAACGATAATAAAAGAAATAAACAGGGAATGACTCTTCCACATTGTCCTGTGAAAGCAAACTCATGCAGATCGTATGTTTCTCCATCTGTTCCATCAACAGGAAACGGCGTTTGTTGATTCTTCACAGATGTTTTATTTTGTCTTAACTTGCATAATTAGACATGGTGATGAGTGTTTTTAAAATTGAGAAAGACATTCATTATATTTTTTCAACATTTTAAAGGCATTTTTACAAAATTAAACTGTTTTCAGCATACACACCCATGCCATTATTCTTCTGACAATAAAAAAAAAATAAGGAATATACATAAATACATATAAATATGTCAGGAATATACATTTATTTGGTTAATTATAGGTATACTGATGTAAAAAAAACTGGGATAATTTATTTTGCCATGACACTTGTCAGTTCCTCATAGTTTATATACCGTCTTTTAATTTTTTAGTAGCTTTACCAATAAGCTGTTGTGTTTTTCCTGTGTCTGTTGTTGTTTTGTAGCCGGAATCAGTTGTCGGTGCTGCCGGCGTGTGTGTGTGGTCTTCCTCTGCGAGTGCTCAACGCCAGCAATAATAAACTCAACACGCTTCCAGAAAACATCGGCCAACTCACCAGTCTGATGGAACTGGTGAGTGTGTGTCCGTGTGTCTGCTGTGAATATCTCTCAGCCTCGCCTCTGCTCATATTTAGTTCATAACAGCTTCTGCTTTTTTATTTTATTTAACTATTTGGGATCTGTTGCAGCAACCGTAAATAAATATGGTAAAGTTTGTGGCAGTTGGCTTCACCAATCCAGTTAAAGTGTGTTTCCCTAACAGGATGTGAGCTGCAATGAAATCACAGCTCTTCCACGCCACATCGGTCGCCTCGGAGCTCTTCGTGAACTCAACGTCCACCGAAACCTTCTCTGTGTCCTACCAGAGGGTACATCTTCTATGTCCTATCAACATATTACATCATCCTCATCATTGGATTTCTGTTTCTCTGACCTCTATAAACCAAAGTCTAATACATTCTACACAGCGTCCTCAAACCCAAACTATAGTTCTAATTTTGAAACAACTGGATCAAACTAAGTTCTTGTCACATTTCAGTCTTTCAGAACTTTTTGATCATCTTCTACTTGCTTTTATTGCCAAACGTAGTATAAAATGGCAAAGAAAAGAGGGGATGATCTCATTCCTTTGACTGAAAACAAAAGTAATGCTTTTGAGATGATTTAAGGGGGAGTAAGCGATGACACGTACAGGCATTTCAAGCGAACCCTCCCTTACAGACTTCCTCCAGCCACACATGCTGCTCTTGAAACTAATATTCTCCTTTTCAAACCAGCTTAAAATGACTAAAACGCTTCAGCCAGTGGAACTGTTGGTCACTATGACTGGTTGTAAATTTAATTTAAAGTCTTTCTCTTTTTGATATGAATATTGTATGTGGAATGTCATTATTAATTATCAGTTACAAAATCAAAAATGTATTGACTTACACTAAAAACTTAAATTTATAAGACTTAAATCTTATACATTTTACATGTGTGTGATTGGACATACCATAATGTTTTTATATTTTAATTATTTATGCAATTTATATATTAAATGTTAAATGTTTGTTTGTGTGTGTCATTTAAGAATCTCTCGACGCAACTATAATGCTATGGACACAAATGTAAAGCTAAGGCCCAAACCCCAATATTGCTGCTTGCAGCAATATATTGTTTCGTTAGCCTTTGAATAAAATTGAGGCTTTTTAAATATTAGTCAACATTCTAATAAAAAGTTATTCAAGATTTTTAGTTCAAATTAGTTATAAAACATTTTCAGTTTTAAAATAATCTCTTAACTTTGAAAATTGAAGTCGGTATAGTTTGAAAGTGCGCACCACTGGGAAAAGAAAATACTCACACGTGTCTTTTTTTTTTTTTTAGATTTGGCAGATTTGCCTTTGGTCAAGTTTGATTTCTCCTGCAATAAGGTTTCGACTATTCCCATCTGCTATCGGAAGATGACCCAACTTCAGTCACTCCAGCTGGAGAACAATCCGCTCCAGAGTCCACCGGCTCAGGTAACACACACACACACACACCTCACATTCTACCGTCTTCAGTTTCTGATCAGATGTTTCGTTTCAGATCTGCATGAAGGGGAAAATTCACATTTTTAAATACCTCACAATGGAGGCCTGTCGCAGTGACAAGCTAGTGGACGCTTTGTATTTGCCCGTCACGGACCGCCTCGGCTTGACTCAACCCACCATTGGAAGGTCTGTAGGCTGTAATAACTATGAACACACAGGTCTATAGTGTATGGCGTCAGTGTGACAGAGAAAGTGAGCAAGAGCAATCCAGGCCATGGCTGCATTTATTGGCTGTCATTATTATCCTAGTCTCAGGGGAAACTTTTAATAGACTGTGGGGTCAGTCTTCCAGGAGAGCAGCGAGAGAGAGAGCAAAGACTTTCTGTCAGACAAGCTTGTGATAATCCCGTGCATCTTCTGCTTCTTGCTCCGTCTCAGCACCGAGGACATTGATCAGCACAAGAAGCTTGACAGTGACTCTGGAGTGGGAAGCGACAATGGCGACAAGCGTCTCTCGGCTACGGAGGTCAGTGGTCACCCAAAGCTACTCTGAAAATAAAAGAACAACTCATGAGATTTTTTTTTTTTTTTTTTTACGAGAATTTTGTTGCTTTGAAATAGAGCGCTTCGATTCATTTGGAATTGATTTAAATACAATTGTAGATAAATTATAATTTCCATCCATGCATCCGTTTTTCGATATTTGGGTCACAGGGATCTGGATTCTAGAAGGTTTTAGATTCTATTAATTGAAGTTTTGGATGCTCTGGTTTGCTCTCCAAAATGTGTTTAAAGAAGCTAAACTGCGATTGGTTGGCAAATACTGTATCACAGTGTGTGGTCCTACCTTGACACCTCATACCCAGAGACACTACGATTACCTCCAGATTCTCGTGACCAAGATGTAGAAGAAGTAGCCAGTGGTGTAAAGTACTTGAGCAAATGTACATCCTTTTTGACTTAAGTATTTTGGCTACTTTTTACTTGTAATGAGTATCAATATAAGCAACTTTTTGTTTTTATTGAGAACTCCACTACATTTGAATGGAAACTTAATCCATTGTGAATGTGCGTGGCAAGCCGGTATTTTTTTTTACCGTGGTTAATTTCTTGGGCGGTTGAGGCGATATCGCCATCTGCAGAATGCTGAAGGTGCTGGATGCTATTTATCGAATTGAAAATGTGTCCCACAGCGGGGACATTGCATATTGTGAACGTGAATTAGCGGTGACACTTTTTTTTTTGCACATTTGAGTTTGACTGAAATTGATTTTTGTTCTTTTTTATTTTTTTTTATTTTGCCATTTTAAAACATTGAGATATTACATGTCATTTCTATATTAGTAAATGAAGCTTTTTTAAAGTTTTTTGTTTTTCCACATTTCTTTTTCTTTTTGAGCCTAAATTCAGTGTGAGTAAAATACTTAAGTTCTTTGTGAATAAAACTTGCGACTTTTACTCAAGCCTTCTTTGGTGGCATGTATGTTTACAGCAAGGCATTCCTACTTTTACTCAAGTATGGTTTTCAAGTACTCTTTACAACTCTGAAAGTAGCTTTGGCGTAGATATAGTATAGTATATGTTGATACGTTTAGTAGCTAACACCATGAAAAAAGTATGAAGTGTTGCATTGCTCATCAAATGTGTTGTGTTGTCTTTCAGCCGTCAGACGAGGACAGCCTCAGCTTGAATGTCCCCATGACCAACATAACCGAGGAAGAAGGTCTGAGCAAAGATGACTCCACGGAACACATCAGCGCCCTGACAGGTGCCAAACCCCTCCTCGCGTTTGTGCCGACAGGATATTAAAGAATAACATCCTCTCATTGAGCTGCCTGCGCATTACACTGACACTGTACACAGCCTGTAAGAGTGTATGACCCGCGATAAACCCACAGGAGGAAATGTGGATGCTGGCTGGGAAGTCAGTGTCAGCAAGTAAGGAAAATGAAAGGAGTTGAAAGCTAAGAACAATTCAGGACAGTTCAGAAAGGCGTGTGTGTGTGTGTGTGTGTTTGTGTTTAATCTAGTGTATGTATGTACACGTTTAAGATAGCAAAACATTCTAGATGGCTTTCCACAATATATACATTTGTACTGCAGTGTGTCTTTTGCAATCTTTGTCAATATTATTGTTCTAATAAAAAAACACGTTGTTTTAAAATTAACTGAATTTTAAAAGGTTTTCATTGCTTTTTTTCCTATTGCAGTGGACAGAAGTCCGTCAGACCCTCTGGAACATCCGGCCTACAGAGACTCGGCCCTCAGCTCAACGTTTGTCAACTATATCAAGGTGAGTGTTTGTACAACTTTACGAGCATGCCATTGCTTTCACGTGTAGTCAAGTTTTAGTGGAAGTGCAAACGTTTTCTCAAATTGGGTTTGGGGTTTCAAAGTTTATAAGTTGTCATATAATAATGAATTAATGTAATGCTAAAAGGATGTGAACCTAAACATTTAGCCTAATAAATAATTTATTAATATAAAATGTGTAATATTAAAATATTTATGTGCATTATTATATTGTGTTGTGTAATGTTGCATATAGCAACTATTTGGCCATTTTTTAACTCTTTATTTTGCTTTGTATAATCGGATCAGTGTAACAAACAATTTAACTGCACAACGTACTAATTTGTATAACTGCGTTTGTGACAATTTTGTTTTTATTTAATTAGATTTGAATTGAATCCATTAATATTAGGTTAGGTTATTTCGCTAAATTAAGCTTTTTTTTGACATATAATAATATTTTAGTTCTGAAGTTTTTGTCAATGTTTTATTTCTCCATTTAGAGAACCGGTTCTATTAGTAGGTGTTCTTCTGCAGTTTTTGATTTCTTTATTTATTTATTTAATTAAAATGACTTCATTTACTTTAAATTCCTTTTGACAGAGCTTTTCATGTTCCAGTAATTATAATCTGATAATATCTCATTCCGTCATGGGATTAGTTTGACAGCAGACAGTGTTTGTTTGTGCTTGAGCAGTTCCCTTGTGACATCATTCACTTCTAAGGCGCATTGTGTGTGTGCGTGTGTGTGTGTGCTTTTGTCTGTGGTCATGTGGCCGGTTGCAGCTGGAGTTGATGTCTGTGTTTGTTTGAAGGGTCGGAGTGGAGACTTTGATGAGCCACTGAGGATAGAGGAGGACACGTCCTGGGCTGCAGAACAAACGTACGTTTCCTCCACGCTGCTGTTTAATGGGTTAATTTTCGATGTGCTGCTCTGTGATCCTCTCACTGGCCTCGGCAGGTTAAACGTGAACATGATCAATCAGCTGAAGGAAGCTGTGGAGATGCTGCAGGATCCAAACAGGTAAGTTGCTTCTGCCCATGGAATGTTTCTACTCAAATGTTACGATCTCAAGACATTCAACACTGACTGTTTCCCGATATATGCAAGACTTTCTAAGAACTTCTTGGTGTTTAAAATTAATGGATCATCTCCATTACAAGTTAATGATGTGTGTGTGTGTGTGTGTGTGTGTGTAGGGTTAACATGAACTCTGCCGATCTGTCTGGAATCAAGCTCTATCCTGTGGAAATGGTTTCAGTAGAAGAGTCTTTCAAGTAAGTTGCTGTGACAAAAAAAATGACAGTAATTAGCAGGAACTATGTAACAGCAGTTTGGAAATATGGAGATACAGTGTCTGTTTACAGTGATGTCACACTCTTTGTTTTGTGGCTTCCTGTAGTGGCCAGGACAGCGACGAGGGTCCGGAGACCCCAAAGGTAAAGGATTATTCCTTCTGGTGTTTGTGTCTGTGCTTTTCTGTGGTGGGGAGCTTCTGGTTTCTTGTTGAGCTCTGCTTTATAGTCACACTGACGACAAGGTTCCTCTAGGGTTCCTCTGAGACCAGCAGGACATTGTGTGATGGAGATGTTTGTGTGTCTGTCCATCCATCCATCTACCCATCGTATCTGTCTGTTCGTTCGTCCGACCATCCATCTATCCATTCATCTATCTATCCATCCATCCATCCATCCATCCATACATCCATTCATCTCTCTCTCTCTCTCTCTCTCCATCCATCCATCCATCCATCCATTCATTCATCTATCATCCCTCATTCCATCTCTCTTTCTCTCTCTCTCTCTCTCCCTATCTATCTATCTATCTATCTGTCTGTCTGTCTGTCTGTCTGTCTGTCTGTCTGTCTGTCTGTCTGTCTGTCTGTCTGTCTGTCTGTCCGTCTATCTATCTATCAATCATCCCTCCGTCATTCTATCTCTCTCTCTCTATCCCTCTCTACCCATCTATCCATCCATCATCCCTCCCTCACTCCACCCCCCATCTATCTGTCTGTCTGTATCTCTGTCAGTTTGTCCTACCATC
>MU204251.1:1624311-1661341 GCA_017309775.1 Paedocypris sp. Pulau Singkep | reverse complement strand
TCTGTCTGTCTGTCTGTCTGTCTGTCTGTCTGTCTGTCTGTCTGTCTGTCTGTCCGTCTATCTATCTATCAATCATCCCTCCGTCATTCTATCTCTCTCTCTCTATCCCTCTCTACCCATCTATCCATCCATCATCCCTCCCTCACTCCACCCCCCATCTATCTGTCTGTCTGTATCTCTGTCAGTTTGTCCTACCATCTATCCACCCATCTCTAATCCAATCTAATAATTGTAATAATATAATACCTTAATCTAATGTAAAATGGCATCCCCTACAGTAAAGACGATGGTCTCCACACACATCATCCTCTCTGCTCTCAGACACCCAACTGCGTGTGTTTGAACTGTCGCTGTGTTGGTGTTTGCTGGACAGTGTTTTGGCTTCAGTCTCACGGTGTCTTTTGGTGTGATGTGATTGTTTAGCGAGATAAGATGAAGCTTAAAGCAGTAGAGCTGCTACTGTAATGTTGGTGCTGGGCTCCAGGGCTTTACTGGAGCGCTGTGGTGTTAAGGGCAGTGATTGTCATTGAAGGCTCCTGGGGAATGCTGGGAGTTCCAGATGAAGCGACAGTACATTCTAGAGCGGGCCAGACTCGAGGCTCAGCTTGCGTGCCAGCAGTACGCCCTGCACATGGCACAACAGGTAATCCAGCCGTGGCAAGAGCGGACATGACGCGTGACCGTCCCTCTTGCGTCTGTGTAAATGGTGTGGTGCACCTCGTGTGTGTTGTTGTGCTGCTCAGGGGTCTGTGAGCCCGCCATCCTCCCGCCCCACAACGATAAATAAACCCATTTCTATAAGCTTCTTTATGTTTTATTATCACCGTTGTAGACACAAAGAAGGGAATTACAGAAATGTGCAAAGAAATGGGGGATTGACTAAATTAATCTATGTCTCTCGTGAAAATCTGTGTGAAAATGAAAAATTTGATTGGTTACTAAGTCACTGCCCCCCCCCACATTTTTTTTACATATCTTATTATAATTATTATTTTAATTACAATTTCATATTATGAATTATAATTTGCACATATATTGTCATGTATATTTTACTATGTCGTTCCATATATATTTTTGTACCTTTACTTTCATGTGTATTTACATGTTTTTGTATTTTTACCACTATTCATTCTTTAAAATTGCATTCAAGTCTCCTGATCTCACAGCATTTAGGTTTTCTAGCCAGTTTTATTTTAAATTGCTCACTGAGCACAGCCATGGTGATTGTAAAATTAAAATAGTAATGTTCTTTTTGGATTGTTGCTTTGACACGTTCTGTGACTGCCAATAATAATTCATAAAAAACTTCTTGAGTTTGAACTTGAACTTTATACATGGCTAATGTGGTAGTCTTGTTCTGTTAACATTACATAACCTTCATCCAGTGCTCTGGCTGAAACTGGTCTGTAGTAGAAAGGGGATGAGGACCACTGGTGTGAACGCTTCCTGTTGTAATGCTGCAGGGCATTTTCCCACACACAATTGCTCATAAAAATACAGAAATTCAATAGAATATTAGAAATTGGATTCATACACAATAAGATTGTGACTTATTCTTAGCTAAAAATAAGATGAAAGTCCTAATGGAATAAAACATTTTTTGTGATTAGAAAAACGTTTGTATATACAATTGTATATACAATTACAGTATACAAAAATATGTAAACTATGAAATAATGTAAAGTGAGAAATAACATAATGTACAGTGTTATGTTATTATTCGTGTTGTTCAGATTTTTTTTAATGAGTCAAACATTGCTGTTTTTGGCTACAATTACCATATTTTTTGTTTCATTAATTTGTAGTTTTTGTATGTGAGTGTTTCTGTTGATAATGATTAAATTAGCATCATTAAATTCTGAATGTTATTTTAATTTTAGAGAGACATGAATGAGCGGGACGGATCTGGTGATGGTTGTGAAAATGAGGTTTCCAAGGTAAGTCTTTCACTAGCTTTAATTATATCTTTTTAATTCTCTATTTTGTGTCGTCATTTTATCGTAATGCGTCTGTGTCGGTTTTGTGTTAGAATGAAGACAAGACCCCAGTTTCCAGCCCCACGTTAAGTTCGCCCCCGTTTGGCCTAAAGCCTAGATCAGGTAAGTCTTCCACAGCACGGGTTCGCGGGGCTGATATGGTTGGCATTGCACTTTAGGGATGGATTGTGGGAAATCTCAGCACAGGGCAGATGGGCATTTGTAAAGGTTTTGTATCCGGACGGTTCGACCCGGTCAGGCCATTCAAACAGAGTCTCATACCAGTACTAACCGTCCTTGACTTCATTAGCTAAACTGCACCTCAAAAAGCTTTGGAAATGCAATTTTATTTTCTTTTGTTTTCCCACAAACAATTTACCTTTTTTAAAATATAAATTATACATCACCTGTTATTGCTGGACTTTCTTTTTGGTATTAATCTGATGCAGTTTAATTAATGTCGTCTAACTGCTTAACGCTTCTTTTTGCTTTTCTTTTTAACATAAAAGCCAACATTGCCATTTTATGTTTACAAGCATAAATTATGTTAACAAGATTTATGTTTAACGCCATCAGTCCAGCCATCAGAATTTACAACAGCATGTCGCAACTGCAACGGTATTAACAGAAAACATTCTCTTGTCTTTGTGTGTGTGTGTGTGTGTGTGTGTGTGTCAATGTCTTCCTTTTTCTTTACCTGACTGCTGAACCATGCTGCTTTTATTTCACACACTACTGATGCTTGACACCTTTCCTGTTACTGACTGATTCCTCAAACTCCCATTGTTGTACGTGTAAAATCCACCTCATTACCTTCATCTAGCTTCGCCCTCTGTGCTGTGCTCGACTCCGCCCTATCACTTCCCCCTTACACAGGCCCTGCCCACCGATACAGACACGCCCCCTAGTCCAGCTGAAGGAGACATGCCAGGCAGTGGTAGGTCTGCTCACTATATTGTCCTGTGCTGTGCATCACATTTGTGCTTGTTATTTTTTTTTTTTTCGAGGTTGTAATTGATATGGCTTTCTTTTTACATCTTTTTGTTTAATGTGTGTTACTGCGTTTGATGGTTATTATTTAAACAGGTTTGCGTCTTTTGTACATGATTCTTATATACGTACAGTCTAGCACTGTTTTTATTAGATGTGAATATTTTCTTGTATTAGAACTGTATAGGTTCTGGAAATCGAATTTTGGAGTCAGAAATAACATTGGGAATTTATTTAAATTTTAATTTATTTATTTTATTTGTGATATTTGGATGACCTTTGAGCAGCGCAGATAATGAAATTGGGTATAAATTGTAGAATCAGGCATTTATCACTGACCAATACGGTTTCTTCTGATCTTTGACCGGCTCTGGAACGTAAAGTTCCCGGCATTACTGTATATTATAAAGAGATGATGATGTCTCTGACACCAGTCAGTAAAAGTGACCAATCACTGAACATTTACGTGGAATATTAGTTCCTCAAACAGTGCAGAAAAGATGTGGACGAGCTGTGTATTTATAGAGCTTCTATTTTGAAGCGATTGGTAATTGCCCCAAAGGGAAGATCAGACCTCCATTACAGTGGAAAGGCTTTCAGTGCTTGGAGACGTGCACTACTAACTCATCGCTGTGAATGATGGGAAAATAAGACGAGGAATGAAAGGTACCGGACGCCCTAATGGATGTCCAGGCTGGATTTAGAAGATAGAGATTGGTTTTAAAAAAGGGAAATAATAAAGCAAAAGGGTCACAAACAAATGACTATGACGCAAAATTCAATTAGATCGCATACGTGATTCTAACAGGCATTACAGTGTTTGTTCTTGACTATTTAGGTCCTCAAAGTGTGAAATAAAGATTAAATCATTTGTTAATAATAATATTTCAGCAACTCAAGCAGACAAACGCATTTCTTTACTTCCGCACATAAAAGTCAATGTGCTTTGTGTTCTCTGACGTCTCCACGGCTTCACAACCGAAGCAGCAAAGTTTTGAGAAGCATCAGCGTGCTTTAATGTTCTCTGCATGGTGACCTCTTCCTTACATTTCTCACAGAATGAGCAGTTATGTAACTACTGGACTGTAAGACTAACTGCAGTCTGATGTTTGGATTGAAGCTTCGTTTCAACCTATCTGGATTTTCTCATGTCTTGTGCTCCCCCTTCTGGAGAGAAACTGAATTGTTGGCCGTGCTGAAACAGGCCCGGTCTGGACACATGGTCAATAAAATGATCAGAAACCAAGTTAGATTGAAATAGAGTGTTGTAGAATTTAATATATCTTAAATATGTGTCCCTGAAAGGTCCGGAAACCTTCTGTAGGAATTTAATTTGTCATTTTTCTGCACACACAGAATTAGATTAGTAAGAGACTATATTAACATTTGATATCACAACTTGGTAACATGCTTGAATTCACACATGCTTGAACATGTGTGCATAGCGTTTGGGACATTATGGAAGGTTTTAATGAAAGTAATACACAAGCTAAGCTTATTATAAAGTGTGTACTGTGTCTGTCCAATTACTGTAATTATTAACATTAGAGCTTTGTGACAGTTTTTTTAAGGACACACAAAAGTCTGGAATTGGCAGATCCTCAGTTCACCATGAGGAGAAAGATGGAGCAAATGCGAGAAGAGCTGGAGCTCATGGAACAACTACGAGAGGTACATGTATATTATGTTTATATAGGTTTTTATTGACATATATACAGATACGTATATTAATAGTAGTCCGTTAACCTAATAAATAATATATCACAGTTAATTGTATTCTCAGTGTTGCGTTGTGAGCTGGTCTATACTGCACAATGTATGATGATTTTTGCTAAGTTTTCATTGGAAGTTTTATTCAAAAACAATTTTCCCTAAAACACCCCGGCGGCTTTATAGCTGCGGCCTTTTACCCTCGTGACACTTTTTGTTCACATTTGTTTTTCTTTTTAATAATAGTTCATAATTTTCATATTGAGATGTTTGTCTCATCTCAAAGTAAAATGCCAAATGTGACAAGTGAAAATGGTCATATTTTTTATGCGTTTTATGTATTTTCAAATATTGTTTATATAATAAATATTGCATGAATTAAGCAAACAATTGACAAAATTAAGTGTCTCGGAAACATGACAAATATAGCGTTCAATATGTAATGAAACACTTGACAGGTGGAATTATACAATGTGCCTTTCTTCCCCTTTCTAGATTATTGAAGGCAGATTAAAAGTCTCTCTTCCTGAAGACCTGGGCTCTTCGCTCATGGATGGCGTTGTGCTGTGTCACCTAGCTAACCACATCAGGCCACGATCAGTGGGCAGTATCCACGTCCCGTCGCCCGCAGTGGTGTGTATCACATTCACATCAGTCTATCTTGTATGTCAGGACCACAGACTGAGACCATCTTCTCTGTGTTTCACCTTCAGCCAAAGCTCAGTATGGCTAAGTGCCGCAGAAACGTTGAAAACTTTTTGGATGCCTGCAGGAAGATGGGAGTTCCTCAGGTAATTACATTTATGCTTTTATTATTTATTTATTTTTGCCATATTATGCCTGTTGAAATAGCCTTTTTTAGGAGCCACTTTCAATAAAAGACAAATCATTTTAGGATTGTTAGGATTATTACAAATCAAAATGGGAAGAGAAAGGCTGTTTAAACGAATAATATGTGGGAAGAATCACGACTTTCATTGATGCTTGTGAAGAAAAGAGGTTTTTGACACCTTAAAAGATGAATTTTTACTCTAAAATTCAGTAGTCTTATGCTTAAGTACACAAAATGACCTATAACTTTGTCATGGATAGAGCTGCTTTCGAAGTTTCGTGCGTTGGTTTTGAGGGAGACGCCGCTTCAATTTGTGTACTTAAGATACTCTACGTTCTACAGTTTCCACAATCACTGTAATTTAACTCCATAAATATGTTAAATAAATTGTGCACATGGCTCCCAAAAACAGGCCAATAAAATACAACATGCTTAGATTAAGACCTGGAGGGGGCTTAGAGTTGTGCTGCCATTTTACTTGTTTATTTAATTGTTTTTTTTATATATATATATATATATATATATATATATATATATATATATATATATATATATATATATATATATATATATATATATATATATATATATATATATATATATATATATATATATATATATATATATACGGTGTATATATATATATATATATATATATATATATATATATATATATATTGTATATATATATATATATATATATATATATATATATATATATATATATATATATACGGTGTATTTTATTCCTAAACACAATTGACAAATGTTAATTTCTCTCATTGTTTGGAAAGGAAATACCAAAATTAATAATGTAGTTAATCTAGTCCGAGCACAACCATTCCCCCTCCTGCTTCCACCGGAGGCAGCTAAGATCATCCCGCTCTGCTCTATGATCAGTAAAGCCTGTGAAAAGATCAGTAAATATTGGGCAAAACTGATCTGGGAACAGATTTTCACAGCGTGGGCCTTCTACTAATGCATCATGGAACATGTCACCATGGCTTTATTCATTCCATCATATAAATGGCTTTGGTCTGCTCTGTTTCTTAGACCTTTGTGGTTTGTTTTTCCATGTGCTGTTTCTGGATGACTGAAAGCCACAGTATCAGCAAACTACAGGATATAGTCTCATAAAATGCCAGAAAAAACATACAACGTGTACTAATGGCACGTTGAATAAAAATGCATCTTTTGCCGCATTTGTCAGACTATTTGGTGCACTTTAAATTAGAATTAAATAATACAAATTGACTGAGTGCCTTTAATACAGAAAAAAATGCGTGCCTAATAAATAAAAACAATGTATTTTGTAATAACTTGATTGACACTTGATTTTAACGAGCCAGTATTTATGGTCATCAGACAAACAAATGGTCAGTTCTCATGATCTCAGTTGCATCTCTTGCGCAGATTTCTTTGTATATATATATATATATATATATATATATATATATATATATATATATACATATATATATATATATATATATATATACATATACTGTATATATACAATATGTGTATTGAACCCAGATTAGGGATGAATTGAAAGGACAGGTTTGCTCAGCTTTTCTACCGGAGGAATAAACCTGTGGCTCGTGGTGATGAACGCAAAGCTGCTCCGTGTCTGTAACGCTACAAGCTGCTGTACGTCTGCATGCGTTCCGCTCTTTCACATCTTGTGTTTGCCGTGGGTAGAGTTGTCGGCTTTGATTACGTATTTTCTTGTTTAGTGAGTGTGTGCAGGTTTATCATAGTTTGGGTTGATTAGCCAGGTTTGGTTGTCGTCTTCTGCAGCAGCGGCTTGACTTGTGCTGCGCTGACCTCATGTAACCCCTGCACCGCTGACCTCATCTCACCTCACACCTGCCTTCAGAAGGAGAGAACACGCTCTCTCTCTCTCTCTCTCTCTCTCTCTCTCTCTCTCTCTCTCTCTTTCAGCTGGGTCATTCTCCGGAAGTGTTGGCATTTACCCAAAGATCTCTTTTACAATCTTAACTAATGATTTGTCACATATTTCTGTTAATGTTTTGCTACATTAACTCAACTCTTTTAATGATACTTTTTCCATTAATAACTTGTTTCAATTTGTAGTTACGTCAACTAATTTGTATAAATCAAATTTTACAAATAGATAGATATAATATTAGTTTAATTACATTTTTATTGTACATTTATTTTTTATTAAATTAAATGTATTAATGTATCAAGTATAAAATAATCATGTTTTATAAATAATATTTTGTATGTAGAATGAAAATGAATGAAAACATTGAATGAGTACTAAAGAGTGAATAATGTAGAAATATTTATTTTGAATATCAAATATATTACACATATATTTTGATGTAATATACATCAAATATTTTTATAGATCAAATTATACAAATAGACATGTATAATGGGTTCCTACGGGTGCTTGAAATCCTTGAATTTCAATTATGTGTTTTCAAGGCCTTAAAAATGTTTGAGTGTCAAAAGAAGTGCTTCAAAATGTAATAAAACATAGTTTACAACAAACAAATACAGTGGCACCGCAACTTACTAAATTAATCTGTGATGATAGCAGTTTCACAAGGCAAAAATGTCATAAATCATGGACGCAATTAACATATAAATGCTCTAATAAGTTCCAAGGCACTGTAAATTCAGGCAGATTTGTTTTTATAATATGTTTTTATCGTAATAAAACTGTTATAAAAAATATTTTACTTTATTTTACAAGTTCACTGTAATAAAAAAAAAACATTTTTCAAAAAAGTTGTTGGGAAAGAACATTAAAAGTGAGTACTGTGGTACTAAAGTAAAATAATTTACATTAGATAATAAAAAGAGTTTATTATCTGTCTTTGTCCCCTCTTATTACAGTAAAGGAAAAATTTAGAGAAAAGGAAAAAATAAGGAATTGTGACTCAAGTCTTTAACTTTTGAATAATAAAGTGAACCAATCATTTGGAGTCATTCATTTGTTTTATATTGACTGTACATTAACTAATATTGACAGTCGACTAGACCGACAGTGACACGTATCCAATTGCTGTTCCAAAGCACAACTTAGTTTTTGTTTGTTTTTGGATAAAAACTCTATAAGTGTAATTAAAATTTTAAAATGTAAATTAATGTAAAATGTAAAGTTTCATTTTGATTGTATTTAAGCAGACCTTTAAATACGTGTATGTTTTACCACAACTGTACGGCGGAGTTAGGGTTAGGGTTAACCTGGAAAAGCTTGACCACAGATCGTGAAAGTGCTTGAAAAGTGCTTGAATTTGACTTTTCAGAAACCGTAGGAACCCTGTATATACAGTATGTCTGTATAAATAAATGTTTTATTTTACAAAATATTGTAAGTTACAACAGATAAATGGCATAATGATAAGTGTTCACAAAAAGTGACAGATGTTTAAAAAGAGTGATGGTTATTAGGCATTAAATGTTTTATTGTTAGTTACAATGCACTAAAATGGCCATGCTGAAGTTCCAAAAGCACGTTCACAGTTCTGTTAAATAATTAATGCCAACGAAGCAGAGACGGACACGTGGAGGAGCTTCCTCAGAATGATCCAGACTTCTCGCTCCAGCTTTTATCGAGCGCTGTACCGTTTGCCTTTGACTTTTATCACTGGTTAATCTTTCTGTTATCTCTTTCCGATGCCAAACGGATGATCTCTTCTCTTCTTTATCCCCTTATTTTTGTTTTCTTTTCCCCATTCTGACTTCTGTTCATCCCTCACGTTGTGTTGAACCATCTTTCTCTCAGAGCTCTCTCTGCTCAGCGTATGACGTTCTGCAGTGTAACCTGCGGCCGCTCTGGGCTGCTGTCAGGGCCTTGGTCGTGTTGGACCGCACAGGAACACGGCCTCAGGAAGGAAAGGTGGAGGCTGACAGGGAGAAAGAGACTGAGGTCAAGAAGCTTATCCCTGAGTCCACTCAGACTCCACCCCCTTCCTGGCAAATATGGGATCTGATTGGCTCAAGTCTGCTGCATGTTTTCTGTCTGGTGATGCTGTTTGTGGCCTACAGCTGGAGTGACTTTAAATAACAGTGGTTCCTGAAAGCACAGCGGATGTGGACCGTTCTCCCCTGTTGATCAGAGCACACGTTTAAAAGGCCTTCCACATTAGCCAACGCTTGACTGAGCTGTGGCTTATATTTGATAAGAAATGGGTTCCGCATGAAGCATTTTCACAGGGAAGGTACTTTTTTTTTTTAATGTGACCTCACTGCACAGTACCATGAGGAAACATGTTTTTTTTAAATACATAAAGCCGTTTTAATTGTACTTTATATAGCAATGGATTAACTAATGGATGCAGACATATGAATTGTAGTGTAGTACAGCTGTTAGCGTCGGCATGGCAATGATAAATGCGTACAAATGAATTCATGAAATGCACTTTCACTCGCATTTGATCGCGTCAGGACACAAAAAATACATTCGCTTTTGCACAAAAGTGTTATTTCGGTGGTATTAAGAGTGCCATAATTAATTAGAATAAGGGCTAAATTATTATAGGTTTTGCGTAACAATCACATAACAGAACACGTATTGTTCAGTGTCTAATCCAATGTTGTGCTGATTCTTAGAGATTATAATGATAAGATATTGCACAGGTAAAGTATAATATTTGTGTTGCTTTTTTTGTGTTGTATATTTTGACTAATGGCTTTGACTGTGGAAAATGAAATTAGATTAACGTATTATTACTTTTATTTCTAGCCAACAATAATTTAATGCCGCAGACACCTTATTAGTAACATTCTGCATATTTAATACTGTATATTTACATGGTACATATCACACACACACACACACACACACACAAACAGACAAACTACTCTGATGAACAAGCACAAAAACCTGATTGTAATACTGTATTATATTATAATATTATATTTGTAATATTGCAAATAACATGTACTCTAGAGAAGAGGGAAATGCTTATATTTAAAATATCAAACATTCACAAACTGTAAAATTGTACATTCTCCTAAAAACTATAATTCAACATCTGTTAAATTTGATGTCAATCAGCTGTTTGCAGACATGTATTGAACGCGTTTGCGGTTATAATTGTGCAAGAGTTGTTTTAAAGAAAAGGGTGAAGATGTTGTCCGGTCATTAATATGTCTGTGATCATCTATTGACCTGTGAAATGAATAATATATTTATAAAGGGTTTTTGTGACTGCAACAGAAAGGTTTTGTGTTTCTTGAACTCTCGTAACTGAGGCTCTGATTGAGTGTCTGGAAAGGCGATTGAGTTAATAAATGAATTGCTTATTATTATTATTATTATTATTATTATTATTATTATAACGCACACACACTTCCACTCTGATCCGGGCATCACCACCACATTTATAACCCTTTAATAATAAAGGGAAAGAAACTGAAACTTATTTTCATAACAAAAATCGATTTTACCCACATGTTATCTACCCACATATATTTATTTGTTTTTTTCTGGGAAATAAATATCAATATTAATTGTGTGTGTATAATAAGTGGGTGATTAATTGGCAAATCTGTAATTATTACTGGTATTAAATACTGGTAATGGTAACGTTACTGCATCAAAGCCGGACCGTAAACATGTTGTACATTGTTAATCTGTTTGACTTATTCCTGGTAGACAGGCATAAATAATCGAGCACAGATAAAGTTCATTATACTTTAATTAATATATTTAAAAAGTCTAAAATGTAATGCTTGACTTGATTTAAAAAAATTTGACTTGGTTTAAAAAAAAATGTGAAGATGTTTTGTTTTTCTGTTGACCAATTTTTTTTTTTATGTTATTTTACTGCTCTATTGGTTCATTAGTCCCTAATGTCACAATATAATGTAATCTGATGAGTGGAAATAAAATGAACAAGGTGAGTTTTTATTTCAGTGTTTGGTGACTGTTTTATTTATTTTTCTCACAATGCTAAAGACTGACGTGGACCATCTAATATGTTCTGATCTTTTCAGGATAAACTGTGTCTTCCGCATCACATTCTGGAGGAGAAAGGGCTGATCAAAGTCGGCATCACTGTGCAGGCTCTGCTGGAACAATCCCCCTCAGACCAGACCCTCTTCACATGAGACCCCAACACAACGTTCCCTGTCCAGCCCGTTTGCATTTCAGATCCAAGTTTGCGGTTTCCAAACTGGCATTGCACTTTCTTTTTCCGTAGGACAGTAAGTACAGGACAATCATTTTCCTCAGAGTTTATTAATGATATATTTGGAATTTGTGATGTTGAGTGAGTTTTAAGTCTTTAAATGTCCACGTTTTAAACATCCTCCTATTTAGGTAATATAAGTAGTAGTAAAGTTTTTTTTTTTCCAATGTTTTGTCTCAGGGGAAATGTGACCTAAACAATCTAAAAACGAAACAATCATTTAGACTCTGTCAAGGTATTAATCGCATCTACCTTTCCTCACACACTCACTTCCTGTTTCGTTCCGCGGGGGGGCGGGGCTCTGTTTTCCGTAAGAGTGGGGAAGTCCGAGCACACGTTTGCACTTTTTAAATGTACATTTGTAAAACTGGTTATTTTTTTACTTTATCAGACTTGTGTGCGTTTGCTTCTAGAACAAAAGCTTTAGCCACGAAACGGATCGAAACATTCGCTGGTTTTTCATTCAAGATCTTTTGACAGTTGCCAAAAATCCAGATACGTATATTAAACCTGAATATGTCATTGTTTTTGTAGCGACTGTATGAGGAATGAATGACTGGGTCATTGACGGTCTTATATTGATGTTGTTTGAAAATGTGAATGCTTGATATTAATACACACACACACACACACACACACACAAAAGCATTTTCTTGTTAGCTTTTTCTGACATATTTTTGCAGAACAAGAATATAGTTACATTTCTACAGTAAACAGGTTGTGCATTGTTACTGTGTTATAGACTCAAAGCTACAAAAATTGCTCAAATACACAAGAAATGTGGTTTCAGTAGCAGATTTAGTTTGGACTCGATTTTTGCACTTTATGTATTTGGCACTTTTTTTGGCAACTGGCAAATGTTTTATTTATGAACAGTATTTGGATTAAAAATTTTGAATGACTAAACCACTGTAAAATAATAGAGTACAAAAACAACCATAAAATGGGAGAATCAATTTGTAAATGCTGAATGTTACGTGGCTGTTTTTTTTTTTATTTGTTTTTTTATGTTATGTAAAAAGAGAAAACCATTTATTCGAAACATTTTTTTGTATTTTTTTTTATTTTTATAAATAGCAGTTATTTTTCCACGTTTCTTTTTTCCCCCCAAATGTACTTTAACTTTTATGTTTAAAGTGCATGTTCAGTGATCTTTAGCATGCGAGCCATTTCACCTTCTGCCTTAACCTCTGTAAATACGGTTGATTTGTACCAGTGACTACCAGTAAAGATTTTCACCTTCAACTCGAGTGTTTTGTATTTTACATGACAAACAGAAAAGTCATTTGATTGGTTATTTGCGTCATTTGTGATGCCAAACTGGCATTTATGCGTATATCAAATTATTGGTGTGCATTTCAATCGGAGGGATCGATATACATTATGGAAATATTAAATTGAAAATGGTGTATTTTCTAGTGGGAAATTCGCAAACATGTTGAATAATTTCTATAATTTCAAAGTGATAAAGAAAACGTTCAGCTCCAGCTTTATTTACACCAATCATTGTTTTAATAATCAATATATTATTTAAATATATCGATTGATTTATTATATTCCTATTTCCTAGTATTATTTTCATCAATCATTTTCAGTTTCCTACTATCAAAAGATGCAATGCATAACTGTCAGTTCCTTTTCAGAATCTGACCGCTCACAACTCCCAGCTCCAGAGTAACAATCCCCTGTATAATAAAAAACTAAACTAATCATGCAATAAATTGTCTTTAATTAAAGAAAATGGGAACATGATATGAACACATTATTATTAGAAAAATGTGTTAACCAACAAAGGCAGAAAAAGCCACATGTGCCATATTTCACCCAGATGTTACCCAAACCCGGCAGTAATGTGTCTAACATATGGGGGAGAAAAACAGACCTCTGATGTCACTTCCTGCTCTAACTGTCTGATGTGATTATAAAAAGGCAACCTTTCAGGCATTGAGATACTTGGCATGGTGCTTGATGTGGTCGTTGATGAAGGAGAAGATGAAGTAGTAGCTGTGGTCGTAACCCTGGGAATATCAAAAGTCAACATGAATTCCTGATTCTACAAACTTTATATAGAGTTCAATACTGACCTGCTGAAGACGGAAAACTACTGGGATTTTCTTCTTGGAACAGGCAGCGATCAAATTGTCCGGAAGCAACTGACTAGACGACAAGAACTGATCATCGCGTCCTTGATCAATCAGAATGTCAAGCTCGGGACCAGAATACGACTCGGCCAACACCGTAGCGTCATACGCCTGAAATAACCAATGAATTACAACCGTCCACACTAAAAGTACACTGATAACACACGTGTGTTTTTTTTTTCTCACCTCCCAGGTGGACTTATCAGATCCAAGGTATCCCGAGAAAGCTTTCTGTCCCCAAGCACATTGTACAGGGTTGCAGATAGGAGCAAACGCCGACACCGACTGTTCAAGCGCAGTGAAATTGAAAGCTATCTGCCGTCTACTAAACGACCCAGTTTCATTACTGATAAGAAAAGCTTGCCTTATATTTCCCAGGATTCTTTAGGGCACAGATGAGAGCTCCGTGTCCACCCATGGAGTGACCCGAAATGGACATTTTCTCTGGATCAGCAGGGAAATTGGAATTTATCAGCCGTGGGAGCTGAGAAGAGAAGAAAAAAAAGCAAAGAGTGAGGAATATTTCTCCTGGAGATACCGTCTTGCCTTGAATATAAACACCCCCCCCCCATATTTTCAGGTGCAAAATAATTTTTTTTTAATAGGTTCGCCATATTGACAATCTCACTCACTTTACTTTACTTATATATCAATGTTTTTTTTCCACATTCCTTGCTAAATTAAGTAAAATTTCGTAAAAAGTTTTCCGTCTTAAAAATATGTTTTCTTTATTTTAATAACCTAACTTGGGACTTGTACAACTTTGATGTCATTTTACTTGAATGATACATAAAAAAAAATCCATTTGAGCAATCGGATCTACACCTCCCAAAATGCATTGCCACTCCAGTCAGGGCATGCATGCTTACATTTGCATAAATACAGTAAATAGCTGCATCTTTTTAGGAACGCACCTCCTCCGTGATGTAGGAGTACATCCTGTAGTTGCTCTTCCACGGCTCCTCGGTGGCGTTGACGTAGAATCCCGCGCCGGTGCCAAAGTCCCAGCTTTCCTCCTCTCCTTCTATGTTGCAACCGCCTGCAAAAACAGTCTGATGTTCTGAGCTTGTGCTTTGACAGTCAAGGAGGTCGTGTTTGTAGTGATGGTGTGAAAGTCAAAAACTAGAAGTAATCGAATCTACAACTGTGGAGTTACCTCGGAACTTGTGTCTATTACTCATGTATACATTATTGCATTTAAATTTCACGCGAGTTCTTCCAGCTATTGCACGAGTAAAAAGTAATCCATCACTAATGTTACTAAACTCCTGTTTCTTCTGTATATTGGTGCTCACAAAACAGAAGAAGTCAATCAAGTTAAGTCAGTTAAGACTAAAAAAAACAAAGCATTCTGGAAAATAATGAGAATATTGTGATTTGTCATTTTTTAATACTGTAAATTAAACAACATAATACATGTATTTGCTTATATAAAAATGTGTACATTTTTATTTTGGTATACTAATCTGAAATTCCCTGGTAACTCAGGCCTCATGGGTGATATATTAAACATTATGATATTGGCATCAAAAGCTAGACTAAAAACTGTAAAACTGTATTGTATTGAGAATTATAAATATTTTAAATTCAAGCATATACACTCTTTTAAAGTGTTAAAAAAAATCACTGTGACTTATCTGTGCTTGCTTTACACTATTCAAATTGAATGTGGTAATTTAATGTTTGAATGATTGCTTGTATAACTAGTACTAAACATTTTGCATTTTTTTAAAAGAAAGTGCTACTTTTAGTTTTTTTGACAATTTTTAATAAGGCACATTCAAATGTAAATTGTATGTAAATTTCTTCACTATTTTTTCCCCCACATGTTTTAACCCTGCACCTTAAACAAATGACAGCAGATTTGTTTATCTAATAAACTTCACTCTGCCAATATTTTTTGCCTCATTAAATGACGTTTTTCATTGCATTGATTTGACATTTGGCACATATCCGTGTCCTCTATCCACAAACATTTTTCTTCTGTTTAAAGTGTTTGTACACTATATAAAATAAACTCCATAATCAGAAAATACAGATTAAATTAATTAATGGGCTGCGGCCTATTAGAAGAGAGGTGGACTTGCAACTAGACAATGCAGGTTCCAATCTCAGAGCGTTTGATTCCACAACTGAAGTGTCTTTCAGCACCTTCTGGTTGCAAGCCCAGCTCACTAGGCCACAGTGTAACATCTCCAGTGTGAAGCGGTTCAGTGGTTGGAGAAGATGCTCACGTGGACTGGTGTCTGGAGCTACGAGGATGATGCCATGGTCAGAAGCCAATTGTTGGCTTCCCGCTTTAGTAATGAAGTTTTGCTCGGTGCATGTTAAACCTAAAACAGAACCAAGATGAACAAAAATGTCAGAGCTGCAAAAAACTACAATGACTTTACGATAAGTCTGCAAACTTCATCAATACCTGAAAGCCAATACAACACCGGACACTTGGAGCTTTCCGCTTTGGGAGGAAGGTAAATGGCAAACTTCATTTTGCATTTTAACTCGGTGCTAGACAATAATTGAAATGTAAGTGTTATAATGAGTTTTTGAAAGGTTCGAGAAGTTTGTAATGCTCTTATCTCTTACCTGTCATGCTCGAACACTTTTTGATATCCTTCGCAGCACTTGTTCGACGAAACTTGAGTTAAAGTCATGGCGCCGTTTTCTGCTATTTATTAAACCTTAAAAACCATCACAGTATAATCAGAGTCAAATACATGAAAAAGTTTCAGTCATGAATTAGTTTCGAAAGACTCCGCTTTAACAATCACTTCATATTTACGTAACGTAACGTAACGGGAGCAACGGCGGCTGGCCTGCAAAACCGACGCAAATTCATATGCTCCGTGGTTTCAAGCGATTGCAGGTTTAAAATAATCGACCAGTAATGTTTGTAAAACTTACTTTAAAGGTTCAATTTGTGCAGGATGGTGTTCCGATGTCGGTTTAATAGCGTTCTGTGGAGGGAATTCTGCTCGGCTGCTGCTTCTGGATCCAGAGTTCATGTGACGTCACTACGCGTTTTACGTAAGGAGCGTTACGCTACGTTTTTCTTCCTTGCTTCTGGATTTTGGCCACAGGGTGGCGCTCATGTGACAGATTTGTAATACGTTATTCTTTCCTGCATGTGGTATACACATATTCAAGTAGGACCGTGTACATATTTTCCGTGAATAATTGTAAGCCTATATCAATAATGATAATACATATGTTTAATACTAGTTGTCTATTCAGTACTTATTCACATTTTATAGAAAATGTATAAATGTCTTATAATGTACATTTAAATGAGAGATTTCTTCAAGTACATTTTACATGTGCATTTCATGGATAAATAAATAAATTGATAGACAGACCAATAGGTAGATAGCTAGACAGACACATAAAAAACATTAATATATTAAATATTAAAAGCAGATATGTATCGATAAATAGCACTGCATATAGGCATTGGATATTGCAAGGATAAAATATATAATTTGTTTGAAAAATGTAACACATCTAATTGCATTTCATTCAATTGATAATAATAAGGCAGAAATGGAGCAGGGACTATGTTGCACTTTTAGCAGCATGTTGTTCACATGTATGTCGGCGAGGCTTTTCAATGGAGCCGTGTCTTCTCAATGACTCACATGTAATATAGGAATACGAGGTCTAGCTGAAAAGATCTCAGTCACACACATCCACTGCTGTGAATCATCGCTGCGCTCTGAATGGATGCCTGATTTGAAGTGTATTATAATGGAACTCTCTGATCACACATAATGAGACACAATTCTAATGTTAAGAAGATTTCATTTCCCCCCCCAATTTGTTATAACTCGTGTTTTATAAATAGAGTGAAATATGCATCAAATGCACCAATCACATGAAAATTCATTTTAAATATGAATATGCATACACACATGCCATGCGTTTTCACTGCAAACTGTTGAGCTGTGTGTGTGTGTGTGTGTGTGTGTGTGTGTGTGTGTGTGTGTTGTTTCAAGGACTCCTTACATGCATTTTTTGCAGTGTGTACACACTGAAAAACAATACACAAACTGTATACACTGTATATAATAAACATAGATGCTGTGTGTATAAATGTACAATATATATTCATGCTTTGATTCAAATGAAGCTTTCAATTGCATTTGAAACATAATAAAAAAAATTATGACAACAACAATAATAATAATAATAATAATGTTATTATTGTTGTTGTTATAATAATAAGAATATGTTTTATTTAGTTTTTGGCACCTTACAAAACCTCATATACACGCGTGTGTGTGTGTGTGTGTGTGTGTGTGTGTGTGTGTGTGTGTGTGTAGTATGTAAATGAAAAAAGTGGAAGAAATATTTTTGTTAGTGGTGTAATTAAAATATGTTTCATTAAAACCAAAGCATGTTTCATCAATTCATTTAAAACATCAGCTAGATGTAAATTAGCCCCCCCGACTCTTTCTCTCTCTGGCCTAATTTCCACTGATAAGACTAAAAGAATACCTGAAAAAGGAAATGACACGGTGACGTGATTCTGTGGAGAGCAGAACTGCGAGGAACCTTTCCACCGGCAAAGCGCTCAATAGATTTACTGCACACTGAGTGATGGCTGCTCTCCAGCTATTTTCAAACGCTGTGTTTTTGTAACCGAAAAGATGCTATTTCCCTGGCACTTTCACGGAAATATAAAGCGTGGCTTCATGCAAAAAGTGTCCGTCTGGCCTTGAATGCGCATAAATCTTTCATCCATCTTTGATTTGAAGAACATGCTGTAGAATTATGATGCTTTTATGGGGCAGTTTAGATTACAGCAGTAAAAATGGCAATAGCACACTTGTGAAACCATGTCCTCGCCGAGGATGAGGAAGGTCAGGGAAGCCGTATCCGTGCCACAGGCGAACATTGGCCATGGACATTAAGAAGAAAACCCATCTTTATGTGCTCACAGTGGCAAGAATTGCTTCAGACCAGTCGTCCTGTTTTCAGCCATGACTAACTCGTGTTTAATTATGGAACAGCGCAGTCCAGCCAAAGCGGTAGTAATCTTCATCATCGCATCATCGATGTCCTCAATATTGATATTTTATGTTCTCCATATTGATTTTGATATGACAATAAGAAAACACAGTCTGTGGTATATGATGACTAGATGACCAATGTAGAGTGTAAACGAGAGGAATTCTAGTTAACTGAAGGCATCTGAGATCATTTGATCTTCTACCTGTCAGGCTACAATCATTTTACAATAAAGTTCTGCTTGTCAAGGTCATGCGCAATTAAAGCGAGAGAAAAAAAGCGAAGCAAATCGCTCATCGTTCTCTGGCAACATCCAATTCTGCCCGGCGTAATGAGCCTTTCATGTCACAAGGATTATACGATAATTAGGATTACACATATGATGTGACATATGTGAATAATTTAGCATCAGCTGAGAAGTGGGTTCAGAAAAAAAAACGTGAAAATACATGAAAGGAGAGTCAAACAGGGTGCATTCTCCATCTCGTGCCTTTTTTGCCATCGCTCCATCTCGCCCGCGCTCTCCTTCACACTCTCTCATTGTTGAGCGACTGTGACAGTTGGCATTTCATGCTTAAAGTTCAAAGAACTTTGCATGAAGCTTGACTTTCTCCATCTTTCTCGCTTTCTGTAACACAAACATTATAATAGAGCCTCTTGAGGATTGACTCTCTCGCTCAAATAGGTGGGTGTAGTAGTTAGTTCTAGACCCTCAGGCGTCAAGACTAAACTTCCTGTAAATCTGTTTGTAAGTGTGAGTATTTCTGTTGTTTAGGTAGTGTAATTCTTAATTTACATATGTTCACATACACATCTCTAAGCTAATTTTAATTTCGGAATCGTTATGAATAGAATATTCCACCTACACGACTTGTGAGTTCTGCACCTTGCTGATTAAGACACACACACGGTTGCCAGTCCTGCTATAAAAGCCTGGATGACACAACCCACACACAGATTAGGACACACTTCAGTCACACACAAACACTGCTGCGCAACCTTCAACACAAACTGACACTGGGGAGACTCGGCTCTGCGGATGCTGGAAGAAAATACATCATTGATTGTCACCAGTCAGACGGAACAGGGCAAAAATGCAGATTTTTAAATCTAAAAATACATGCTCGTTTATTACCTTCAAAACATGTTTTCTGTGCACCATGGAACTTGAGGAGGAAATTTTGGGAACAATAATGTGTGGTAGAACTGATTACGCTACTGCTTAAAGTGTTTTATGTGATCAGGTTTTATTTTCCTTTATTGTTTGGTAGGAACAGCTTCTTAAAATCTCGTTAATAAATGTTTAAGCATTTATGAATGTTTGTTTAAAAAATGCTTTATTGATAAATAGTTGATTATTTACTGATATGCTTAACGAATAACTCATAGCATGTAGTTATTACAAAAAAAGTGCTACCATGTTTTTTTTGAAAGTCACGAAAGAACAGAAAATACGACTTTGGAAGAAATTATGTGGTCTACGTTTGGAGTCTTGAACTGTGTGTCCTGTCACAATGTTAAGCAGGCTTTACTTAAAGAGACACATTTCACATATTTATATGTATTCATGAAAGATAAAAGTTGACACAAATAGAAACAAGGAAACTGCTAAAAACATTCCAAAAGTTGATAGAGCAGTTCTGCCAGGATCCACTGAAACAAATCGAGAGGATAAAAACGTGAAACGTACGATGCCCAAAAGAGCGTAATAGATAGACATATACGCTGATTTCTGTGGAAAAAGATGAAAGTCTCAAGACCTAAAACAACATTTTGATGAACATTTAGGAGATAAGAAGCCGTCAAAATGGTAATGAGCAAAGGAAGCTCAGTGAAACCATGAATCCTGTGCAAAGTCAATAGAAAACAAACTAACTAAAAAGTTGAAGATAAACTAAAACTAAAACTTAAACTAAAGTTGAAGATAAAGATGAGTACCGTATAAAAGTTGAAAAGTTGAAAATATGTACTGAATAGACAATGAATCAAGGATGTACATTTCTATAACAAACCAGCGGATTCATCACAATAATGATCGTAATAGAAGAAGAAGAAGAAAAGGAAGAAGAAGTAATACATAAATATTGTATGGAACACGGCTGAAAGATAAAGGCGTCAGACCTTTCAACACTAGCAAAAACAGTGAGTGCAAAGTATCAACTCTTTTTCTGTGCTTTTAGAATTGCTAGAACGAGGACTTCAAATCACTGGACATACAAACACGGACCTAGAATAATCATCCACTCAGAAAGATGAAACAGAGATGACTCATTCATTGTCTCCAAAGAAGTTTATGACTGTCACCATAACAACCACATCAACATCACCACTGTCATTTCAGACACTGGAAAACAGAAAACACATCAGATTTTTTTTTTTTAACCAGATGCTGAGGCTTGAACCTGAATTGCTTTCATAATAGAGAACAGTTCTGAGATCACTCCCAGTTGTGCTATTGCGTGCCAAAGATAATTGTTGTCTTTGCTGGTTAAGTTACACAGAAAATTGGCTCGGCCTGAACCTGTATCCCAAATCACAATATGCGTCCATGAGCGGAAAAAATCCCTCCTCATCTCCTACTCGTGAAGCCAATAGCGGCCATTTAACGTGTCCGATAGGGGCAGCAGTTTGAGTACAAATGTGATATAAGGTGATTGAACATCAGCACAAGTTATTATAAATAAGGCATTTTCATCCTTTTGAAGGAACACGGAACGGTCACATCACAAGATTGACTCTTTTCAACTTCAAGAAACCTGACGTTGTAAACAAAACACCAAAGAGCTTCCATGAATTTAAACTTCACCTTTGGGAATACAAAGTGCCACATAAAAGCCAAGTCTGAACATCAAACTTTAACTCATACTTAACGCTATACAAGTTTTATAACCAGAGCGGTTCATCCCATTGATTCCACTGGCATTTGGATGCAGGCGATGATCTGGACTGTGTCTGTCTGAACCTGTAAAAGTCTTGCTGTGAGAGTTGTTTGTTCATGGCTGAAGCTTCAGGCAATGCTACACTCTTGCTGAGCTGGTTTTCTTTAAAGGTAAAAAGGGGACATTGCTCCACCAAACTCGCAGAAGAGCAGTATTTTACGAGTTTATGGAATTCACAAGCAGCTGACGCTCTCGTTCTTGCTGCCTTTAGAGCGATTGGGTTTTTTATTGGGGAGCGGTAGAGAGAATCCCCCACTGTCCATCGATCCAGTGAGCGGCAGGTGTGTGGACTGATAGGCCAATGGTGGAATGGTGTTAACCAAAATAAGCTGTAGTGGCTTCTTTTCTTCATGAAACTGGCATCGGATGAACCTGGCAAAGGCTGCGCGGTATGTCTTGTTAAAGAGTGTGTAGACTAAAGGGTTGACTGCGGACGACAGGTAACCAACCCACACGAAGATGTTGAGAAGTCCACTCATCACGTCCACGTCGCACGCCTCGGGCTCGCAAACCACCGCCAAGACGTTGGTGATAAAAAAAGGGCACCACATGACCACAAACAGGAAGAAGACCACTCCCAGAACTTTGGAGGCCTTCTGCTCGTTGCTGATGGACTGCATAGTGTGACGTCCAAAAGGGGGCGTGTCTGCGCCCGAGTCCGTCCCAGTCTCTCGGGTCAGAGAGCGTCGCAGGAAAAGTTTCTTCTCTGAAGGCGAGAAAGCAGGGCCGGGAAGGAAGTTTAGAGTGAATCCCGCACTCCATTTGGGTCTGGGCACTAGTTGGTCCAGGCAGAGCGTGGCTTCACTCTGCAGAGCACTGATGGTCAGGAAGTAGGTCACCACCATAATGGTCAACGGCACAAAGAAAGCTACAAAGGATCCAATCAGCACAAAGGAGTTGTCAGTCAAAAGGCAGCTGCCGTTTTTAAAAACTTTGGTGTGATCGCGCAGACCAAGCACTGGGATTGGCATTGAGATACCTGGAAAAACAAAGAAAGGAAATTACTTTCATAAAACCAACATATGGAGACAACTTTTAACAATTAATTGGGTGCAACCGATTGTTTGCCGATTAAATGGTGCAGCCGCTTTATTGGGACAAGTCCAAATCATATCTCACAATGCAAATTTTTGGGGGCAAAATGGTTGTGTCCTAATGTGTTCCAAATAACAGGATTCGTTCCTCATGTGGCCCGAACTTGTAAAAAGTAAATCAAAGTTAGAGGTATTTTGTTATACATTTTCTTCACTTTCATTTCATTTCAAAGCAAACATTTCCTCCATATTCCAAGATGTGTATTGTTTCTCCAGTGAGGTGAGGTTGCCAAATCACTCCATCAATCTGCTCCTGCTCCGGCCACTTTGTCATATGTTGGAACCCATTTGGCCCACAAATCAAAAAGTTTGCCCATCCCTGATTTAGAGTCATATATAGAGACCTCTGCCTAACAGTCTTGCATCCATGAATTGTATTTCATTCATTTATATCAATACAGTAACCCATAACAATGTTTGGGGAATTTGTCTATTTGTGGGCTTATTTATAGAGCCTATTTGTATTTATGTAAAAAGAACATTTTGAACTCGGTTACCCATGATTCCTTACGTCATGCTGTTCATTTTGCATTGATGTTTTGTTACTTCACTGTGAATTTCAACATTTAATGTTCTTCTCACACACTCATTTGACAGAACAACCGTGTCATTACTTAAAATACCGTGCAGTCGATTCTAATTAACCGCACAACATCAGGACTGAATAATTTTGTACTTGTAATAACTGGCTGGCCTATGCTACAAGCTATACGCTCGCCAAAGTAAGATGAGACGTGCTATGTATTTGAAAAATGTCTTGATGAACTCTATTGTTCGAAACACACAAATGGCAAACAAACAACCTTCTATAATCTTTGTGCAGTGATGAATAAAGAACACACAAAAGAACCTGTGTAGCGTTACACCATAACTTATCTTAGAAGTTATAGACATTTTTTAACTTGTCATTTAGATGAACAAAGAGTTGAATGCTCCCTATAAAAACAGTAAAGCTGTTTTATGTCGTTCATAAACAATTGTTCCTCAAATACGCTCCTCAAAAAAGAAAATAATTTTTTGCCATCCATGTCCTCAGACTTTACAGCGGTAAGTCTGCTTATGTTTCTCAATCTCTTGGGTTCTTTGTCCCCATTAAGCAGATATTTGTCCCAAATAAGTGAACACTATTTGTAAAGTTTCTTACTTAAGTTTCTCGGTAGGGAAATTTCTTTCTGCATATGACCCTTTCGAACTGTGAAGTGAACACACACATTCACACACCCGGAGCAGTGGATAGCCATATTACTTATTATTGTATAGGTAAAGTAAAGTGTGGGGAGTTGGCCAATAGGGACCCTATAGAAACTGTGCTCTGTATTGTATTATGAACTAGTTTCGATCGTCAGGCCCAGTTTAGTGGTGGTTTTCATGTCCACTTGGATCTTGCAAATGGAAAGCTTGTTTCACCCAAGGACAAAGTTTCAGTGGAACTGCCATGGTGATAAGACATCTCCATGGAAACAGTAAAGCTCTGCAAATCGTGTCTGATCTCTGGGGTTTGGGGGGGAAACAGAGATAGAGAGCATGGCCGAGGTGTTATGATGGACCCCGTTCTTCTGTCTGATGTGTGTGACACTGGCTGGACATCTCCAGATAACTCAGCTCTGAGATGACCATGATAAGAGCGCCAGAGAGTCAAATACTGAGAGCGAGATGAGGAGATTAAAGTGCATATATATTTCAATTAAATATTCCCCCAGAACTACATAAAAGTTCATAACTGTTATTTCACCTAAAATCACAAAGAACAAAAAATTCACCTCAATCACAAAAAACTTTTTTTAAATGACTTATATACATTAACAATGTATTGGAGCGACAAGAGAAAGCCACGATAAAGGGTTAAACTTTTGAGGAAATGGAGGCTTCACTGTACATTCAGCTTGGCAAATTTTCATAATTGTTTGAATGGTAGCATGACAAAAAATGCTCTAACAACTACGTATGTACTCATGAAAAATCTGTATCTGTTGATTTGAATCCATAAAGCTATCAGTTGCACAATTTAGAAAAAGCAGAAAATGAACAAATTAATTAAATTTAATATATTTTAATATATTAAAACATATATTTTATATATGTATAAAAATGTTATATAAAAATGCGTATATCCAATATATGGGACATTTTTAAATTTTAACATATTTTTAACATATACATTCATAAATTGTTAAAACATTAATTTCACAAATATATGAACAAGAACAAAATTTCTATGTATTTAAATATATTCAACTCAATAGTAGAAATAGAATACACTTTATATGTAAATATATTTAAAAGGGGTTACATTGACGCACACGGCGTCATTCAATATAGAACGGCCACTGGGTGTAGTGACAGGTTTTACAGCCTTAAAACACAAAAGTATAAAAAAAGATTTTCATAGGAAAAAAAGCTGACTACTTTATACCAGACATTTGCACATTGCAAGATTACCAACAAAATTGCTCACTGTTAAATAATTTCATGCTGTAAAGTGAGTGAGATTGTATGGCAAACCATATCAAAATTGGTGCTCTGCTTTTAACCCATACAAGTGAAGTGCACATACACAAACCCGGAGCAGTGGGCAGCTGGGAGGCATGTGGAGTTCAGTGTCTTACCCGAGGACACTTGGTTGCAGAACCAGCCGTAGGGGGAATCGAACCTGCACGAGTCCAAGTTCCCTACCACTATACCACAACTCCCCCTATTCTCTTTATAAAAACCAATCCGCTTGTTGAATTTTTCTTTTTTAATTGTATTTTATTCACATTTTTTCATTATCACTGATTGCTACTAGGTACCATGCATCATTTAAAATGAGATTAAAACTTCTGTGTCTATTTTGCAATATTTTCCATTTTCATTCATTTGTTCCTTGTGGTGGTCCCTAACATAATCAGCTTGATCTGATGAAGCTTCTGCCATTAATGCTGCTTTCGTCATTGCCTCTCCACTGCAGTGACTTCTCATTTCCACAAGCCACAAATAGACAAAATTCCAGGACACAACACAAATGTACACAATTTAAATACTCCCTGCGTTGTCGATTCATCATCTCCAGAGCAGTGAGGTTTTCACTTAAAGTCAAGGTCAACGTTTAATAAGTTTTGAATACATCAGATCTTAACTCAACACTCAGAATGGCATCTCATTTATTTCCTTCAGAGGATTTTTCCCCACTGTCACAATGTCATTGCTGGGCTTGATGTTATCAGCGGTACCTGCAGAGATGGTCCAGACGGCTGTGATTTTGGCCCTGGCTCGGGATCGGGAGTTTGAGCGATTGTGTCGAATGGGGTTGCGAATGGCCACATAGCGGTCCAAAGAAATTGCGCACAGATGCATAATAGAGGCGGTGGAAAAAAGCACATCCAAGTAGATCCACATAGGACATAAAACAGCAGGGAAAGGCCAGGAGTAACCTGAGAAGAAGAAACACTGCTTAGAAGCCACTCTTTTCACTGTAAATGTGAAGCTCATTTACCAAAGCTTTGCACTATTAGTGCTTAATCAATCCGAATAGAACCAAAGTGATTTCCACTTCTGCACGGAAAAAGACAAGCAGAAATATTACGACAATTATGCATTTCAGAAGCGTGAAGGTATTGTCTGGTAACTTATTAATTCAGCTTTTTATGACAAAGACAAAATTACACTGTGAAAAGAAATTGTCAAAATTACAGAGAAAAAAAAACGGTGAGAAAATTACAAGAGTGGGAAACTGCGGGAAAATGGGATGCACACAGAGAGGAAGAGAATGGCCTTGTGGGAGAGAATGTACATGTTCACAAAACGCATAAATATGTTTTATATCGACCATCAGCAATAACAAGGAGCATGAACAACCTGTGTGTTTTGATAAATGTTTTCCCTCAGGGAAAGAGATTTCTTGCTGTTTTCCAACACAATTAGTATAGAATCGCGGAATCTGTCAGACGCTCTGCAGGGAAAAAGTTTGAGCTTTTCAGATCAGTGAGTTGATAAATACATCACGGGAGAGGAAAACAGCCACCGTACTTTTAAAAAGCTTCCTCTCTTTTTGGCTTCAATCACCGATGTATAGAAAGAAAACGGAGTGAAAAGTCAATGTCTAAAGGCAAATGAACATCACTGTGAATCTATCTACTTTTGTTTTTCTCGAGTTTTGTTTTTTGACTAATTTGACTCTTTGTTTCTTAGACTACCTAAATTGTTGACAAAATTACTTAAAAAAAGCATTGTATACATTTAAAATAAATCACATTTTTATCGTCACTGAAGGACGATGCACAAAGGACAAACAATAATGTGTCAAATTATCATAGCACATATTTATTAACATTATTGGTAAAAACAAAAAAAAAAAAAAAGCATTTCCTGGGCCTCAAACTTGGCTCTAGTTGCTTTGACTCGCCACACGATGTCGAGCAGTAGTTTTATTCAAGACTAATAACTACCCTATGTAATTATCTATTCTAGATAATTTATTCATTGAACCATCAGCGTAGTTCTAGTGGCAAGGGAATGAGCACAAGAGTCACACTTGACTCCTGGTCTAAACTTGTTGACTGATCCGTTGGCAAATGAGAGGATAATGAGGAGGAACAGGCCGGAGTTTTTGTCATGAAACTGACACGAATCGCTAGTTAAACATATTGGTGGCGAATCTGATGGGAAATATTAAACTAGTCCCAGAACTTCTGATTCTGAATATTTTAAATGCTTTTTAAACAAAAGTGAAATGGCAAATCGAAAAGTAAAAAAAAAACTTAGTAAGACTCTTTTTTTTAGAAACCTTTTTCATTGTCTGGGTCATGGGGCCAATCACAGCGAATATGAGCCTGAAGGTGGGACACACCCTGGACTTGTGACCAACCAATCACAGAGCGCGACGCACAGTTACGTACATTCACACTCTCACACACACCTATGGCCAACTGCTATCATTACTGCATAAAACATATCAAAATAATTACTTCTCAAGTCACTTTGGCAGAAACGTCCAATCACCTTTAGAGAGGAAAGGTCTTTAGAGAGAAAATGAAAGTTGAGGTTGACGCTCTAGAAATGTGTTTTTGGGGATAAATAAAATTTAAAGTCTTGGAAAATACAGAGGAATAAAAAAAAAAAAGGTCAATCGCTGGCAGACAAAATTGGCTCTTCTGAAAGGACGAAGGGAAGGAGGATGTTATCTGTTTCTCTTCCTCCTCTCAGAGCGTTCTGCCAGCTGTGGCTTCAGTCAATAAGGAGGCAGAGCATCAAACCATAGACACATTTCACTTTCATTAATGCCAAATTGCAGTAAGTCTGTGTGTGCGGGTCTATTAAACACTATAATGTGTTCTTCTGCGCTTGCCTATTGAAGGAGAGATACAATGAAGGGCAAAGGCCCGTTTTAAAACTCTTCTGACAGTTTGTCTAATTGGAGCAGTTTATAGAAAAGGCTCCGGGGACAGCGTCATTACGGAAACCACGTTCACCCCTCATTTCATTCTCAGGCCCAAATAAAAACCTGACACATTTCTGCAAATCCAAAGAGAACCTGGCCTTGTACCTTCGATGAAAGCCAAGCGCTATCCGGCACTGCAGAACGGTGCCCTGGTTTAGTTGAAGGACACGTTTGAAAACACAAAGCGTTGAAATGTAAATGTGGAAGAAAATCATTGTGCTCTCAAACAAATACTCCAAGACTACAGATCACGGTGAGGTGTGCCCTTCACCACTTCTTGAGGTGGGAATTTTGATTTTCTGGAATCGAAAGATTAAATGTGTATTTGAACAGCTAGCCTGTTGCATCAGTGTTGACTACAATCCTTTGTATTTGTTGTTGGGATTTTGATTTGTTAAGAACTTTGTTCTTTTTTCAGGCTTTCACATATCTAAAATATCTAATATCTAAATAAATATTTTTAAAATTTCATTACTACAAATTCAAATTAAATGGGATAAATAGACAAACAGACAGACAGACAGCTAGAAAGATAGCACAATATAATCAACAATTATTTTACATTTATTAAATCTTTGTCTAATATTCTAGTAATATTTATTATCCTGAAATTGACTTGATTTCCATTGACTCATCTGTTAGGTTTAATGTGATTACAACAACTTAGGTGAGAACTTACAAACAACAAAATAATGGCAGGATCAAGTATTAAACTTGTACTGTAGTAATCTTTTTTTAAAACTGCTTTAAAGGCTGCCCACTGCTCCAGGCCTGTGTGAGTGTTTACATTTTCATGTACAAATTATACAAATTAATTCTGAATTATGTATAAAATAATGGGCAGAGCACTGTACATTACTAAATTACTCCAGCTGTTACTGGAGTACTTTAAAAATATACATTACTAATAGTACCAACAATTACTATTAAACCACTCCAGCTGTTTTTCACATTCTCTTGTGAAACAATAAATCTGAACCATTTTCTGGACCGTAAGGCACGGTTAAAAACCTTTCACATCTCTGCACAGTTGCCCCAACCGGCCTCAAACTCACACCGTGAGGCAAAGCTTGCCACCCACGACCGAGAAAAAACCAGAAGAGAAAAAACCCAAAGGCTTCCGAAGCAGAATAAATCCAATTGCCTAAATTTGACCCCTGAATGCCAGCACATATTGAAATGCATGCCATGCCAGAATCGATTTTAGCCAGATGCTAAAATCAGAATAAATGACCACCGAGGGCATCGCTACATGCGTCACTGCATCACCCGAGTAGAAAAAGGAAATGTGATATTTGCCTGAGATGGACCGGAATCTCCGTGTAAATTTCATTAGGAGCTTCTCTGCGTGTGTGTTCATGTCTGCAGATAATTACAATACCGCCGTCTCACCCCTTTTTCTCTGACCCCCCGTGAACTCATCCCCTGCCTCGTTAAGCATCCCTGAATCCTTTAGACTAATTAATCACCCCTCCTACACACACACACACACGCACACACACACTTCACCACGTCACTTATCTTATCCAAGTCCCATAAATAACTTTCGATTGATCTGTACGACAATTTCGTGTACGGTATTAAGACAATATATAAGTACATTATTTCTTATTATTTATGTGTTTCTTATCTCATTGTTACATATATTTACAGTTCATTGTGTGTAAACAAATTATTATTAAATACAGTAAAACTATACGGTGTATTTTTAAACTATTTATACCGTTATATATGCAAATATATTAGCACCTTTCAAGACACCTAAGGACACTTTACACACATTGGTGCACAAAATCATGATGAACCGAAATCCTGAGAAATAAACCATGTGAAACATGTGTGTGTGTGTGTGTGTATGTATCATATGTGTGTGTATATATATATACACACACATGTGTAACATGTGCATGTATATGGACACACTGTACCATATATACAAATATACAATTACAATATGTTTTTACACACGATCACACGGGAACAGTAATGCATGTACGTACATAGGCTTCAGTTCACACTCCTACAGTCAATTTAGCAAAATCTAAGATCAGTCCTGCACAGCAAAACCAGATCACAAATCATCCATTTCAAGTGCTGCGGCATTAATCTGGATCTCCGCCAGATTATATCTCTCCACTCTATCTCGCTGTTCATCATAACCGCATTAATTGCGGCAGACAGACAGAGCCGAGTTTCGTGAGTAAGATGCATCCCATTATATGCCTAATTTGCATAGAAAGGAGGTGTGTTTGTGCTGAACGGATGTTATATTTAAACACAGCCCACTGAACTGAACTACACACTCAGTGGAGTAGAATTCACACAGAAAACTTTGCTCAGTCTACAGACAATGAGTGGTCGGCCCATTCCAGCCAATGAGAAGCACAGCAGATATGATCAAAGCAGCTATTACTCACAAGGTGACGTAAGCACACAAATGAGTCTAAAATGAAGTGTGTTTTAATGCTTCTGCAGACGCCTGTTATTAGCCCTTCTTGCAGCTCATTAAGTCAACTCGCTTTTTTTTTTTTGCGAGCAAGCACCGTGGCAACCTAGAGACCACCTGTGCCAGAAGACCATCAGTGCTGCATTAACGACAGCCATTGAGCTTTGAGTGTTGTTCTGGAACAATCTATCGTCATGGTGATGTGACGTGGCGGGAAATTATGGCAAAGTGCTGCCACGGAATCGTCTGAGACGTTTAAGAAATCAAGGGGAAATTAGTGGTTATGAGAATTCTAATATCACTCATTTGATGTAGGATGTTCTTGCATCTCATCTTCATTTATAGTATTGCAAAAACAATAAGGCATTCTGCTATTACCATAATCTTCAATGAAAAAAATAATAGTATACTATTATTATACTAATTATACAGTAGCTGCAATCAGCAATGGTGGAGTGTGGGCCTTAGTTTTAGATTTGTTTCTGTAGCAGTGGACTTATGGTGAGGGAGACGTGTGTGTGTGTGTGTGTGTGTGTGTGTGTGTGTGTGTGTGTGTGTTAAATTCACTTTGTGTGTATATACACTTCAGTGGTTCTATTGGTGAAAAGCACTATACGTTTCTCCACTGTGAGATGAATCAGGGTTTTAATTTTTACTTACAAATGACATTTCTTATTCTAAAGGTATCGTCACAGAGCCATGAACCCGCATTTTATTCTTATTGCCACACAGAGCCTAAAACACTTTAGTCATAAACATAATAAAACAACTTTTCACAATTGGTTTAGGAATATGAGAGAACATTTCAAGCTGGAATTTTTTTTTCCCTTTTATTCACAAATTAGTTTTGTTCTCTAGAAAACATAGATATGTTCTCCACGATTTGCAGTTTCTATTGTGCATCCAAGTAAAAGACTGTTCATAATTATAATTTTAAAAAATAATAACATCAATATTCATATTTTTTATTTTTACAAGACCTCGGATGCAAATATGTTGTTTATTGCAAGTCCCAAGCATTTGCACATATTTATGCCGTAGTAATATGTGTGTGTTATTTCATTTTTTTGTATGTTCATAATGAAATTATTTTACTTTTACTCGTTATTTCTAACTGGCTTTACTTTGTATGCACATGGCCTTCGCTGCAAAGATCAAAAGCAAGCATTCCATTGTAGACAAAATTCCTGCTCGACAATGAAAGCTTAAGACTATAAGAACTATACATAAATTAGCATAAATTCATAAATTCTGTTCATGTTGATAATTTGTGTTTATAGAAAAATAGTCTTCTACTTCATCAAACTATTAATCACATCATAAATAATCACACCAGGTGTCATGAAGGTCACACAGGAAACAGCCGCTTTAATTCAATCGGTGTGTGTGTGTGTGTGTGTGTGTGTGTGAGAGTGTTAAAAAAAGTGATTTTATGGTTGAACTCAATAACAATGCATGAAAATATATAGCGTACTCTGGAACATGCCTTTGATGGACAGGCATACGCATCTTATCTTTCCCAAACACAGGTTAGAAAACACCACGTGCTAGTTATAAAAAGCTGTGATTAAGTCTGGATTACTCAGTGCGGGTTTCCGTCACAGTTGTAGTATGTCAGAGCACTGCTGGCTCTGGCTGGTCGTCCCCCTGTGATGTGATCTCCCCCGCTGCTTCAGATGTGATCCCTCTTGTGCTCTCGCTCTTCTTTAATATGTCCACTGACTCACTCGCCGTCATCTCTCTTCTGAAAGGACTTCAGTCTCTTGGGCGAATCCCCTCAGAGCTGATAAAAGCTCTGCACGTTAAGTCGCTCTTAATTTTTCACAAGTTCACACTTCTCTGTCCCATCTATATGAGGCTTATTCAAAAAAGTATAACACTCACATACACTTGCATTTAAATCATATTGGGGTCTAGCCATTGGCTCACAAGGAAAACTATTTGTTCTCTACCTCCTTATCATAACCTCAACCTTTCAGTATAGTATCCCGTTCAACTAACCGCAACCAAAACTCAATTGTAAACAGCTCTGAAATTCCATCTTGGCCGTCAACAAACAGGCTTGAAAGTTGGGGATCTCAGCCATACGTAGGTCCCCACAAGTGACCTTGGAAAAGACCCCACTTTGACCTAAATGCCTGTAGAATTACCGATTAGTTTTACTCTCTAGAAAAATAATTGCTTTATATATGACTGCACAACCAAGTTAAAGGCTGTTAATATTAGTATTATTATAATAATAATTATTATTATTATTACTATTTATAAATATTATAATAACAACAACTGCATTTATAAAAGAATAGCAACGAAAACTCAATTGCAACCTCATCCCTAAATCCCAAATAAATCCCAAGTGATTGTTGGGGTGGGACTCAGCCATAGGTCCCCACAAATGACTATAAAATAGGTCCCCACAAGTGACCAAAAGTCCCCACGGGGCCCCACTTTGACTTAAGCGCTTGTGTACACACTCTACATTTCTGGCATCAAAGAATAACAAAACAATAAGAATTGGTTCAAATCCTACCGTCTAATTAAGTAAGGGTAATTTTAATCTAGACCACATCAGAAGACCAGCAGAATCTTTCTTTCCATAAAGAACTCCTGATATGTTCCTCTTTGAGGCGGCCGCTGTAGTTACAGTGATAAGCCTCTTTCCACTGGTACAGAGCAGCTGGCTACTCACACCTTCATTATCATTTTATCAAAGGCTGCATAAACACTCTTCCGTAGGACAAAACTCCATTTTTGTTTTGTAAAATGCTACTGGCGCTTGTTATCGCTCACATTGTGCCATTCGTTGCGTTGTTTTGTTATTGTGAGAGTTCTGGAAGGTTGCTAAGTGACTGCGTACAGACGTTCTCTATTTTCTTTTTATTTTCCCGTCAATCCGCTGTTAGGATGATAGTGGAATATTCCAGCATGCTTCTACTTGGCAAACAACACATGGAACCTTCTCCACGCTGATAGGCTCAGAGCTTTTCTGTTTACATACTTCTCATTTTTGACAATCAGATCATGCATTAAATACTTTTTAATATTAACTATTTGGTAGTATATTGTGTATTACTACACATTCTTTTTTATTTCAAATGAAGCTAGAAATAGACAAGGTGATAATGAGATTAACCGCAGTTGCTTTATGGTTGACGGCGTTGTACTTTGATTTAAACTTTGTGATAGGTCACATGACCCAGCGAGATTTAGAACAAACACAAACCTTTAATCCCACGCCATTAGGAATCAGATTACTTTGCACTTGTTTCCCAGAAATAGAGTGACAACTAATGAACAAATCATCCTATGCACCAGGTTAAAGTTTCATCGTTAGGAAAACTTTACAAAACTTTAAAGAAGATTCTTCTTATGCACTGTTCAGCATAACAAAAATCTCATGTTTACACATGAACAGAGCCAGTTCACACTCAATGAAAAAACACACAACTTTTTCATGTGACAACACATGACAATAATAATAATAATAATAATAATAATAATAATTTAAACAACATAATAATAATAGTAATAGTATTTGTTATCACATGTGTTATTTATTGTAGTTTAATTTAATTATTCCCCAGAAATAAATAAATGGTTTAGTCCCAGAAAGCAGAACACGACGACTTTTCTCAGTCTTTTCTTCACATCATTAGATTGAACGTGTTCTTTTGTCTGTCTATTTAACAGGGTTTTGTCTGAGACATTTAATAAGCCGCAGAGGTCATTGTGTTCGCGTCGAGAGATTGAGTGTCGTCATGCTAACAAGGTTTAGCCGTAACATGTGATTGTCCTGAAACAGTGACATGACATTTATTCACATCTACAGCCTGAGTAATGGTGCTAATACTCGCCACTACAAAGACAAGAGGACGAGCCGATGTGAGAAAAAAAGTGTTGGATGGATGGATGGATGGATGGATGGATGGATGGATGGATGAATGGATAGATAGATAGATAGATAGATAGATAGAGAATGTGCGCAATAAAGAAAGCTGGAGAGATCAATGAAGCAGGAGAGAGAGAGAGAGAGAGAGAGAGAGAGAGGGGTTTCTCTCATAAACATTCAGTGTGAGTTCATAACCTCTTTCTGAAATTCTTCACAGCCACAATTACAAGACTGACCATTTGTCACAACTACTACGTTTATTTTGCTTTACGCATTTTAAACAGTTCTACAAATAAATAAAATGTCATTCTTTTGAGCCAAAACATGCATTTTCATGTGAATTCTCATTGACATATTTAAAGACAATTAGAATAATCTACAGTCTCGTTCAGCCATCTGTTCATATTCAAACTACCTCATCAGTGTGTACACGAGCACTAATGACCAATTAAAACGCCCACTTTAAGTACACAAATAATAAATTACATAAGATGAATTAAACATAAAACAAATTAAAACAATTAACAACTCAATGCTAGACGATAAATAAACATTAACATTCGTATATAAATACATTCTATATTGATACAGAATAAAAAAATACATGCAATTATTTTATCATAATCGCTGTATATGATACAAACAGCCTGTTAAAAAGATAATAGTAATAATAATAATAATTATCCTAATAATTCACAAAAATGTGAATTGGATTGCTAAAATACATCTTACATTTGATATGATATGGGTTTTAATATGATGTGGTTTTTATACATTTTGTAAAAAATCTCTCAAAAAGTATATAATGGAATTATTCATACAATAAACACAAATAGAGTCGTATATTGCATCATTGTCCAAAGGAACAAATTCCTGACTAATAATAAGACAAAAACCACATAAACACAACTTTATTAATTATTTTTATGTATTTTATTTATTAATTATTAATTATAACTTATTAATAATTAAAGGTCCAAATTAGTCCAAAACAAATAACACAGATTTTCCTATATAAATCATATAAATAAATTAATTAATTAATATACAAGTAATTACTATATTAAATATAGAGTAATATAATATACCTTTATAATATAATTAAATACAAATAGTTATGCTTATAAATTAAATATACATGCCATTGAATATAATATATACAAATTAATATTTTGTACATTTTTAAAGCATAATCCAGAATTGCAGGAAATTATTTAAGTATAAACTATCAAACAACCTAATTATTCAAATGAATTCCCACATGTCTCACTTTTAATTAATTGAGTAAAAATGTCTAAATGTTATGGCACTTGTACCCAAACAATAATGTCCATTTTAGTTCTGAGTGCCTTAAACCTTAAAAACACACTTTCATCCATATAATACGTTATACATATATAAATAAATACAATATCTATTCATATACCAGTGATACCACAGACTATTCATATACTTTCTATATGTTGAGCCTGAAGAGGATGATTCTTTCTGCATTTTTGGACAAACACGACTGCATCCATTCAGCGCTTCAGCTCAGGAACATTTAACAAACCTCTTGGCTCCTATTGCATCACTACGTTTATTTCTGCATACTGTTGACACAATTATTAAAAAATCAAAAGTGACTCACCGTACACAATGGTCACCATGGAGACAGGCATGACCAGGACTCCCAGAAGCATATCTGCCACCGCCAGTGACATGAGAAAGTAATTGGTGGCATTTTGCAGCTTTCGCTCCAGGTTGACGGCCATGATTACTAAAATGTTTCCAGTAACGGTAATAATGACCACAGCGACAATCAGCAGCGCTGCCCAGTTTTTGTGCACCAACTCGTCTTTGCTCGTCTCCTCATGGCACCTTTGCCACATCAGTAACTCGGTCCTCTGACTGGAGAGATTGGGAAAGGGAGACGCTTCCGTGTCGCTCCATGTCCGGCTACAGTTGTAGACGTTTCCCAGCGTGACCGCCGGACCCTGTGTCCAGGAGTCGGGGTCAAAGGGCATCAAGTTGGACGAGGTGATGATTGCTTGTGGCAGAGATTTGGAACCATTGGCAGTGAAGTTCATAATGTCCCTTTAGCCCTGACACGCGTCCACGCCGGAAAACAAAAGTTTGTTACCTCCCGAGTGTGGTGAGTGCTGTGGTAAGTGTGGGAGCATCTTCAGCTGTGAGGAGACGTCCGCAGGGTTGCCTTCTGCCCGCTACTGGACACTCACCAGTCCTTCATTGTCACCGAAAGCCCCACAAATCTGGAGAATGAAAGATGTGTTGTTTCCTTAATCCAAGCATTTCTGAAGAAGCAGCGTCTTTGGAGAAGTCTTCTAGCTCCTTTCTGTTCTCGCTGTCAAAACACAACAGATTTTATGAGCTGGATGACCTGACAGGCAAGCAGCCCTCTCTCTCTCTCTCTCTCT
>MU204251.1:1565998-1624211 GCA_017309775.1 Paedocypris sp. Pulau Singkep | reverse complement strand
TCTCTCTCTCTCTCTCTCTCTCTCTCTCTCTCTCTCTCTCTCTCTCTCTCTCTCTCCCTGTCTTTCTGTCTCTCTTTCTCTAAACCTCTCTTTTTTCCCTCTCTATCCCCTCCCTCTACCTCTTTCTTTCTATCTTTCTCTCTCTCACTCTCTTACTCTTTTTCTTCTACACTATTTCACTACTTTACCCTGTTTTCTACTGTCTCTCCCTCTTTATTTCTCTTTCTCCCACTCTCACTCTCACTATCTCTCTCTCATTCTTTTGCTCTTGCTCTATCTCTTTCTCTGTATTTGTCTCTTCTTCCTTGCTTCTCTCTTTCTCTTTCTACTTCTCTCTCTTTTTTTCTTGCCCCTCTCTCCCTATGTCTTTCTCAGCCCCCCTCTTTTTCCTCCTCTGTCTCGCTCTCTTTCTACCCCTCACTCTCTTTCCCTCTCTGTCTCTCCCAACTCTTCTATCTATCCCACTCTCTCCCTTGCTCTTTCTCTTTCTTTCTTTCTTTCTTTCTCTCTCTCTCTCACTCTCTCTCTCTCTCTCTCTCTCTCTCTCTCTTTCCTTCTTTTTCTCCCTCTCTATTCCTGTCTCTATCTCCGTCTCCGTCTCTCTCTCTGTCTCTCGGCTGTGTGTGGATCCAGCACTCTGCTTTTTCTCAATCCAGAGATCGTGTTCAATCCAGCTGTGTAGGAAAGGAATAAGTGTGTGTGTGTGTGTGTGTGAGAGCGATTTTTTTTTTTTCTGCGAGTGAGTGAGAGAGAGAGAGAGAGAGAGAGAGAGAGAGACTGGGTTGCGAGTCAAGGGTTTAGTGCAAGTTCCCCGGGTGTTTCCTCTTTCTTCTGCACCTGAATCCGCAACTAACAAGACAAATCAGAGACTTTATTTAACACGACAGGCAGTGCACACATGCACAAGCACATGACTCGCTCCGGGCCTGAATAAAACGTGTTTCCCGCAGATAAGGAAAGAAGAAAACTTGACATATGTTTAAAGACATGAGACAAACTTAGAGGAGCCCACCGCGTCGATACCATCCGTAAAAAAAACTCAATTACAGAACACCTATCCATCTGTTCACTCGCTCATCCATTCAACCCTTCCACATTTACCAATTTTTCACACAGACCGACATCAGTCCTGGTTCTTTTGCCCCCACCTTGCTTTTCTGTTCACATTTGGATACGTCTCATTCCCCTCAAGCAGTGCATCACTTATCTTCTTTTGTTGCACATCTAACTTGGCAGTCACGTCTTTTAGAATAATGTGTTCAAATGTGAATGTGTGTGTGTGAGTGTGTGTGTGTGCGTGTGTGACTTTGAGTGAGAGAGATACGAGTCAGTATGTATCTGAATCAAATGTCGAGGTAAAACAAACATTTTTAATTATGTACACAGTGTTCTGAAACGCATGAGCAAAAATAAAAAAAAAAAGCAACAAAATAAAAAATCAAATAAAAATTGGTCGTGAAATGACTGATACAAATGGTTAGGTTTACATTACATCTCAAACACTTTACCATTTCTGGGTGATGGAGAGGTGGAGCCAATGCCAGAGATCCTGTGCATGATGACTCAAGACACACCCTGAATTGATGTCCAACCAATCACAGAGCAAACATTTATAGTCTCACTCACACATATGGAACATTTTCCTGAAATTGTGGTTTTAAATTGCGGGTAGAACTTGAAGATCAAGAGGAAACCCACTTAAGCATGTGCGGAACACAAAACTCAAGTCTCAAATCACGTAAGGCCACAACACAAATGTTTAGATGGTTACCTTTTTATTCATTTTTATCCAGGCATATGAAAGTTGACAGAGATACATTATGCCAATCATTCAATAACATTCAGATAACTGCTGCATGGAGATCTTGGAATTTCATATCACTGTGGAATAGTAATTCTTCAAAAAAGTAACCAAACTCATGAATTATTGCTTCACGCATATAAATCGGGAGCAGAAGTAAAGTGACATCGTGTCGAGCCCTCAAGCTCAGTTTCCACGTGGATATCAGCAATCACACTTCTGCCACTCACAGTCGGCTGTTGCCATGGCGAGGCTTCGACGCTAACAAAGCTTTCAATAGGGAACGAGATAACCCTTCGATAATCACATTGTTGCCTCTTTTCTGACCTATCACAGGCTCATAACCATGGAGATGCTCAGAGCTTGAGTAGATAAGAACAAAGTGATTGCACAAGGCTGTATACACTAATAATCCGGTATGAAAAATATGAAGTGTGTAAACATGGAAACTTATTAAAAAACATTTATGAATATAGAAACCTAAAGATGAATTCTCATCCACCTGTTCCATTTCTGTGTCATAGGCAGATCGATATCTGTGACTCTGAGAGGGAAGGAAAATCTTAAATATTCACTTTGTGACATTCTTTTTAAGCCACAGTTTTCCAGGTCACTTTAAATGAAGTGGTGTAAATTATGTGACAAAAGATCAAAATGTAACTTAAACATAAATTATTAAAATCATGTAAAATTGTCAGGATGTGGATCAGTTCCCGGACAAATCAAGTAATTTGATTTTTTTTTTAAAGTAAGCTATATTACTTGAATACAATATTGCCTAAATAATACTGTGTAATTGTAATTGCTAAAATACAAGTTCTCTAGTTAAAATAAAGAGATACAAGTTTATTGCACACTTGTATCCAAATAAAAATTTTTTTAAATCATTAGTCTTTTTAATTATAAACATGCGTCAATGTTATGCACTTTTGATTTTTACTTATTCCAATTTCTGCTGGATTGCATCTACAGACTCATATCTTTACCTACTATTTATTCTAGAACAAGAGATCCATAAAAATCCATATCCAATCTAGTTTTGTTTCCAGCTTAATGGTTTTGCCTCAAAATCTGCAATGATACTTTTGGAAAAGTGTTCAGTGCATTCGGCTCATTTCAAGTATAATGTACATTAAAAAAAGATCTGTGAGAAATTATAGTATTCAATTCATTTGTGTGTGTGTGTGTGTGTGTGTGTGTGTTAGGCTAAAGAATCATTGTCAATAAATACCTAAAACAATATCTAAAAAGAAATTGTAAAGTCAAAATAATCTTGTTTATTGTTAATCAACAAGACTGTTGTATGAATCTGTTACATGTCGATCGAATAATTTCATCTTCCATTTCATCTGTTATAAATTAATAAGTCATGGTACAAAATCTTGGTCAGTCTGCAAACCCCTTCTGTGTTCACACTATCCCAGCTGGCACACATTTCACTTTGAAAGTCAATAAACCTCAATGTGAATTGCCAAAAAAACAAACAACTCTGTATTTCCAAGAAAGACTGCCATCATGTAATAGAGAAGCACATTTGGAGGAACTTCCTCAGACATTTCCCCATCTGTTGCCTTGTTAGTGTTGTATTTAGATTATTTACTTTCAAAACAAATAATTCAACTGGATTTGAAAGGTCTTGATGCTCATGCTAAATGTTTGAAGAGTCTGTCTGAGGTCTGCAATAATCTGTGACATTCTTCCAAAAAACAGAAGTGCTAATAGTGTTTTCCGAGTCGAGCTGTGAAAACCGAGCCAGATAATGTGGCAGTACTTCTAGTTATTGGCACTTGAGTTGTGAGAATCATGGCTACTGCTAGATTCTTGAAAAAAAATAGGGATAAAAGATCAAAAGAGGGTGACCTTCACTGAAATGGAAAACTAGTTTACCTTTCTGACCCCCCCCCCACGTCCCCAAGGCACGTGCACACACACACACACACACACACACACACACACATCACACATATGATTCATGTAGCAAAACTGGCAGAAAGATAATGTGTTGAAGAAAGACTGATACAAAAACAAGTACTGTACAGTATATACACGTGCTGGTCATACAGTTAAATCAAAACACGTATAATAAAGTCAAAACATGTATCGTATTTATGCGAATATAAGCACCCCCATGATTTTTCAAAGATTTTTTTAGACAAAATAAAAAATTCCAAAAATTATTGTTTTCTTTTTTTTTTATTTATGGCTAAATTAAGTTCATTTTTTCTTTAAAATACCATTTTTCTTTACTTAACAAACATCACTTCAATGATGATTTTACCTTTAAGTAAATTTGTTCGAGAAAAAAAAAACCTTTAAGAATCTATTCTAGTGATCGGAACTACAACTCCCAACACTCAGTGATGCTTTAGGCTCCCATGAGCCTTTGCACGTCAGACTAAAGCTGACAGAGCTTGTTTTTTGTTAGACATAAATATTAGAACAGCCATGTTTTACTCTGTGTTGCAGACAGACTGAAGCTTTTGGACTCGTTTTCAGGCGCTAGCTGTTAGCGCGGATCTACCGGATGCAACATGATCTGTCTGTTAATTTTATAATAATGATTGCTGCAAATATTAATGATTTGATTTAGCTTAATCTGGCTTCTTCCAGTGTTATTTTGTACCTGTTATGTGTCGCTGCGTGTCTAATGTTATGTTTACATGCATATTTGAAATCGGCGAATTTTAGCGGTTTTGGATCCGCTAAAATTGAAAAAAAAAAAAAAAAAAAAAAAAAAACGGGTGCTTAAATTCGCATAAATACAGTATTTACTTCATGTATTCATTACTGTGAGTGAAACGTCCATATTGCATTCACACACACTGGGACATTACTTTGTTTATTTTTAATTATTAAAACTGACAATGAATGAAAATCACAAATTCAGGTTCTCGGAAAATTTGAATACGCATTGAAAAAAGGTTCAATATTGAAGACACCTGGTGCTGCACTCAAATCAGCTAATTAACTAAAAATAAACCTGCAATGGCCTTTACATGTCCTCAAATGCCACAGTTTAGTTTCGTACGCTGCACAATCATGGGTTAGACAACAACCATCAAACAGCCTTTACTCAAACAGACATCTACTCATTTCATCAATAACGCCAACTCAGTACTTAGTGTATATTGTCTGTGCATATTCTACGCTGCTGTGTAATGTGTATATTTGTATATACATATTATAATGTAAACTGTTGTATTAATGCACCCATACTGCACCTTTATTGCACTACACTGTAAATTCTACTTTTTGCACCCAAGTTGTTTACTCACCACAGCTCACACGCTGTTGATTATGTGATGATAAAAGTGACTTGATTCGTTTTGACATTATAGTCGTCCAAAAAAAACAAATAATAAAGGTCATCGCAAAGGATGCTGACAGTTCACAGAGAGAGTCCTTTTCCTCATCTAGGTTTTTGTCTACCCACTTTGACAAAGGGAAGAAAAAGATGTAGTGGAACAATGTTTTCCAGCAATGGGGATAACTGCCCCCCGGAGAGGATAGTGAAGCATTACCTATTCCAAAATATGGGACAGATTCACAGAGAATAAACTGAAGGTGGAATCAGGGCGTCAAGAACAACTATGTACTAATGTTTGCTAGACATAGTTTGCGCCGTCGCATTACTTATGTCAAACAAGACAGCAAATACTAGAATCAGAACATTGTGTGTAAAAAGACGAAATGATGGCTGAGTGGTCAATGCTGAAAGTCAATTTTGCATTACTCTTGACAATAGGGTTCCAGGATTTAAAATAAAAAAAAAAAACAAGGAAAATATATCAATGCTGCCTGATGTCCAGATGTTCAAGTTTCTACAGTTGCGAACTAATTATTGAGTGCTGTCCATATAAAACAAAACAAAAAAAAAAACAGAATGTAACAACGCAACAGAAAGGATGGGAAGACTGGGCACATGTACTATAAGAGTGACACACACACACACACACACACACACACACACACTTTTTTTTTGCTATTTTTATGTTCTGTGCCAACAGTGCCTGTCATTTATCCTCTTCACCTCAGCGGACACAGATGCAAAGCCACATTATAAGGTCAGTTGAACGGACCACATCTCATGGTCAAACAGGTGGAAAATGATATGAAAATGTGATGATAAATGTGTTGTTAAAAGTAGACTGGAAGCAATCCTCCATTCTTTTCCAAACCGCTCAAACCAAATACATTAATACTTAGAAAGCCACCTCCATTAGATTATGCACAACGCAAATATTTTAAAATTTCTTTTAAAGGATTGAGTATTTGTTTTGTACATTTTCTTTCTGAATTTGTAAATTAATAAATACGCTTCCCTCCAGCTGTGCTGTCACATATGGTACATGCCTGCCCCTCCCAACCATATGCACGATTAAACTCTAATCAACAAATTCAGCATATCCTACATCAATTTACATATATTTTTCAAACTTGTGGTGAGTCATCCAGCTCTCCTGAAATACTGAGCCTGCTTTCTTCTCCGACTGCCTGTGGTTAATTCTTCAAGGCTCTGCTCACAGTCTGTTGTTGAGACTGCCAGAAGCTGTGTGCTCATTGATCTGAAGCCTCTAGGTCTTGGCAGTGGGTCACTCAGATCTCCTCAGAAGCTTTACTGGCCTTTGAGCAAGCAACGTGTCCTGTACAAAACAGGCAGCGGCTGAAGAACATGACATGGTAACATGCTCGACTCACTTCTTCATCTTGAGAGTTTACGACACAAAGTCTTCTTCTGTTTATGTCCCCAAGAGATATCTATAATTTGTTCTACTAAAAGGGAGATGAACGTGTCTTTTCAAGTAGGATTGTACTCCTTTTTCTTTGTGAATGACATGTACTCAGTCAAGTTTCCATGGTTTCATGTATTCCTCTTCTAGATGGATCAGGTTTTGGCACTAACAAATTGTTTGTTGTGCTGGTCTGGTGTAAAAAGAGGTCAGCCTAAGTCTCAGCCCTCTCTTATGGTTATGCGCTTTGGCCCAAGATCAAGAAGATAAGAACTTGGACAAAAGTGGCTGAAGTGAATTTCCTTCACGCCGTTGGATTCATAGAAAAAGACTCTGAAATATACCCAGCATATGCTGGAAAGACTATATCTGTTGGAACATAATATTGGAATCTCCTTGAAGAACTGGAAGAGGAAGAGTACGAGAGAGAGAAGTCTGGCAATCCCTTTTCAGTTCTGGATGAGCTGTAATATGAATGAAAAGATGGATGGTAGAAGAGCCAAAAGTCACAAGATGAAAAACTACCCATCTTAAGAGCGGTTGGAAAAGCATGTTGAGACTCGAATGCAGTCTGGTGTGTTTATTGTCAAGTGCATTAGGCAAGAGGCATAGTCACTATACAGGCAGCTGGTCAATCTAAGGCGAGCACGATACAATGAAAACACACAAAGCTTAAACACCAGGAACTTACAGAGAATGAAGATACAATGATTTGTGTTGATACACTGGCACGGGCATCTATAAATTACTTGCGTCTGATCATCAGCAACTGACAATCAATGAGCAGCCACCCGAGCCGATTCGCCTGATGTGGGCGTGAAACATGTGTATGTGTTGAGGGACATTTAGTCCAGGCTTTTGTTCTAAAGTTCGGTCTAATGGTTACCAATGGGGACCTTCAAGTGGGTCTTACAACTTTGAAGGCCATGTTCGGGGGTCAAGAGTGAAGGTTTAGAGTTAAGATTGTGGGGAGGGAAATATTTTATTGGTTGGGGTAAGTTGGTATGGAATTTATTGCTTTGTATGTATGGCAATGTTGAGACCCCACTTTGGTATGTTAGTCTGTGTGTGTGTGTGTGTGTGTGTGTGTGTGTGTGCGTGCGCGTGCGTGCGTGGACGTAAACAAACAAGATATTGATATTCTTTCAAATCTATCTGTCTCCTTACTCCTTTTGGTAATAGGCTCTCTAACCCAAGCCTCAGGCCACAAAAGTGAGAAAATACATAATCTAGAAATGGTGAGTCACCTACTACAATGTGTTATAGAAAAATGTCCTCCAGCGTCTTGAGAACTAACTTGTTCTTTGAAAATCACGGAAGCTGGCGGTGCACATCGGTCAATTTTTATGACATGTGAAAATTGAAAAGCAACAGCCTGTTTTAAACATTGATTGGCTGGGCTACTTTCATAATACCTATTTTTTCAATATCCTTGCAAAATACAACGTAATACTTTCTAAAGACGCTCCTTTCTCAGGAAATCCATTCACAGTAAGCAAATTATCCCACAGAGTGAAATCTCCATGACCCATTAGGGCAATAAACACATCCATCAAATAAAAACACCCAAACGACCTCCACCATCCACAGACATCTTTCTTTCAGCCGGTGATGTTCCTCTTTCATCCCTTTCACAGAAGGACAAAACAATACCTTCTCAAAACCACTGCATGTCAAACTGCGGTATCAGAACATGAGTAGGGTTTTAATGAAATGCTTTAGAATTTCAATTACATGAAAAATTGACGGTATTAAAATATCAAAAATAAGGCTAATAAAATACCTAAGATAAACAAAATAACAAAAAATACTAATACGGAAGCGGACGTAAAATCTTCCCGTTCTCACGTGCAATTTACGAATGTGCATTGAGCTACAGAATGCAAATGCAGCGTAAGGCCTCATCAGAAAAGGTCAGAAATGACTAACTATTAACGAAAATGAACACACACCAGATATTCCTGGAAAGAGTGGCTGATGGGAAAAGCGGCAGTGAGTTTATAATCTCTGTAATATGACAGGAAACAAATTGCCAGCGGTCTAGTTATTGGACCGTTTGCTTAATTGAACTATAAATAATTGTAATTCTAATGGAGAATTATTTATACAGCTTTAAAACCCCATTAGCAAAAAGTTGCTTTTCAAGAAACTAGGAAATATTACCTGGATATGCGAGACGTTGCATGAGGTCATTTTTAATGAGCATAGCCTTATATAGACCTGCAGTCAAGAGCAGTTGTGCTGGTAGATTAAAAGTGATACATGATAAATGAATGAATTAAATGACCAGACTTCATCTGTCGTGTTGCAGTTAAATTCAGTTCACTTTGAGTTTCAGCATCACTCTAGCACGATTCAATAACATACTTAATTTCTCTACATTTCAATCTATCTCACCGATTATTTCACAAGGTGCCATGAATCAATATGGAACTTCTTGAAGCATGATGAACATGGGTAGATGTCCACATGGCATTCATCCATTATTGAACCATTTTGATTGGTGGCCAACCAGTTGCACAGTGGGCAGCGCACAATTTTGTAATGTGTGAGGAAACTGGAGACCCTGAAGAAACCCATGTAAGAACCATGTCCGCTTTAGGAAAAACACACTTTAGAGAATAGACAAATCCAGATGTGAAATCATTATGTTTCACACAATTAGAGAAAGGTTGAAAGAATATGTATCTGATTATTTCACTACAAATAAAAATAGTGCATCCTTACATTTTTGGATAATTTTTACCTCCTGCATTTTTGAATTTTGAAAAATTATTTGAAAAAAACTGATAAGCACACACATAAATGTGTACAATACGCATTTGGCTTAGCTTGGGGGAAAAAACCTGTAAAGTGAACCACAACACGTTTAGTTTTGAAACGCTCTTGAGTTTATTGCCATTATTGGTGTGATTTAGCCATGTATATGGTTTCCTAATAATTACACATTGAAAAGCTCCAGACATCACTGCATCTGAAAACTCCTTATGTCAAAATGGCTTTCTGTAATGGTGGCGTGATTGCTGAGCACTCAGATGGTGACTAATGCATTAACAATCGAGAGCTATTGTCAGCAGCGCCGATGTCAGAACGCTTCTTCAAGCTTCAGACTGACCTGACACTTTGACATCATGAACCAACAAACCCTAAACATTTTAGTAGTGGTCCTAAAGTGTTGCTTTGCTGCTATTGTCCCAAACAGCTTTGAAGAAACTAATGCTTCTACAATATGTTCCCGAGTGATGTTTTCTCAACATCCACAGTTCATGTTATTCTGAAATTGCAGCACTTGAATCCATCATATGGGTCCAGTGGTAGGGATTTGGACTTGTGTCCAGCTGGTTCTGCAAGGGTGCTTCTGAAAACTCCCTTATATACTTTTTTCTCACATTTAGCGTTATTGTGTTTCTTTTACTTGACTTTGAATGGAACTTGTTGGTAAGATGGCACAATACGTCCTCTTTTCAACAACTTCTCGTGTTCTCGTTGTAGAAAAGCCATTTCAACATTAAATCGTTATCCACTGAATTCAGCTCTCTTATCTTATTATATATTTTTCCGATATTACTGCTTATGTTTGGAGTCAATTGTTCACCATCTTCATTAGTTTCAATCGAGTCTCTCTGAGAAGCTCTATCAACTTTTTTTTGCCATCTCCTCTTTTCTAGTCGTGTCTACTTTTATCTTTTATTAAATGACTGATACATTGAAATAAAACTTTTGTTTTCTTTCACTTTTCATTCTTCGATGAGGTGGAACATACAGTACTAGACTAGCCTCAGCAACATCAGCCTCTCTCGCGACATTTCTTTATTGAAATTGTATCTTCTAGTTTTAGATTGCAGTCTACTCGAGCATTAATTCCAGCCGGAGATTCCACGCAATGCTCTCTTTCAATATGTGTAAGGTGAATGTGCATTCACAGACGACAGTGGATAAGAAAATACACAAGGAATGCAGGTCATTTTAACAAGATTTCATCTTTATATCGAAGAGTTGCCATGAAACAAGTCCGCGTTCTTGATTTAAAACTCCACAAAGACATTCACTACACCACCTTATTAACTAAAGATGAAAAGAAATCAAGTTTAATAAGGAATGATTTTGGATAAATTAATGTAAAACCCATCAGAATGATTTTTCCTTTCTTGCTTCAGTATCTCAACTGATCCCTTCATCTGACTCAAGTCTCCATCTGGACACTGGAAAAGCCTGAGCAAATACTTCTGTCGAACCAATATTTTTTGTAGAGGAAAAAGTCCTTAAGTCTTCTGTAAATATCAACTACAGTCTAATGATTCAGTTGTGTTAGGGATAGTTTCTGAAAGGCATTGACTGGATGAGTCCGAGGGAACCTCTCTTTTCACGTCAAGCTAAAGTGAAAGATTCAGTCACACTGCACAAAATAATGCAAATCTGAAGCTCTCTGAGCTTTTAAAAAGAGCAAATGGTAAGAGTTTTTGTTTAGGAACATCCTCACTTTTATATTTCTTCCTCCGCGTTGAGATAAATAACCAACTACGCATTAAGAGGACAATGTCATCATATTCAACAGAAAGGCTGAATAGAAAAGCTTTCACCCTGGTTTTGAAGAACTTTAGGCGTTTTTTTTTTTTTTTTTTTTTTTGAGAAATGCTGTTTCTCACGTCGCTCTAGTAATGGACATAAAGATTTTTTAAAAAGAAATTAGCCTTATTTTCTACTCTCGTTTTATAATTTGGTCTTGATCAGGATTCTGTCTAAATGTCAGCTGAAACATTTGGTTTCTATAAATAAATCATACCAAGGTTATTTTCCCAAATGACATTCATTATTCTAAAACACGCACCACCATCAGAACACTGAGAAGAGTCAAAATTTTTAAAGCACTTGCTAGCTAAGTGAAATGTCAATCAAGCCGACGTAAATTTTGTGTAAAGTACTAAAAAGTATCACTTGAATAATAATACAGTAAAAGAATGTAACGGGGGAAAAAATCATTTTAAAGAAACAAAAAAATAATGTACGTATTGTTAATAGTATTTATTCATATACACTACATAGTAAACCCGTTTACCAAAAAATAAATAGAAACCTTTTGTAGCATCTCTCAGTGATTTTATTCCATTGTGAATTTGAGCTTATATTTCAAATCTGAAAAGCAAAAATAAAAAAAATATACACTTTTTGATTGAAAAGAACTTGATTAAGAATGTGCGTTGATATTAGAAGTGTGATGAGCAATTGTTCTGTTTTGGGATTCATCTTCAGTTATGTTTGTGTTGAAAAAAAAAAATGTTTAAAAAAAGTTAATAAATGTGCACATGGGAGATAAGTCTCTTCATAATAGAATCCATTTTATTTGAAACTTGTAGTGGTCAGAATAATATAATTTGCTTGTATTGTGTCAGAAAAATGTGAAAACAATGAACAGAACAATACAACAATTACAGCACAATCATACATGATTTAACCGAAATAAACAACAGTTCCTTAAAAACCTTTTCAAATTGTATACTTTCTATTATCAAGATTTTAAAGGCATATCATGCTTAAAATGAAAACTATAAATCAGTTACTCAGATAAATAAAAGTAAAATCTTGTCCATAAAAAATACTGGATGACGAAATATTTATGTTGTTTTGAAATGGCTCAAACATTCATAGACAGTGTGTCTTCGAAAGAGACTGTGTTGGAAAAAGTGGGTCACTTGTGATGACCAGTGTGTGTGTGTGTGTGTGTGTGTGTGTGTGTGTGTGTGTGTGTGTGTGTGTGTGTGTGTGTGTGTGTGTGTGTGTGTGTGTGTTCGTGTATAAAAGGTCCCAATGCTCGCTGTAATCCCTAAAGAAATTGCTTGGTTGAAAATGGATAAAAGTGGTCTGATTTAAGCATTAAATTAGAACACGTGGCTCCTACTGACCTTTTCTTGATAGATGAGCTTTTTAATTTTTTCACAGGTATGTGAATCATGGGCAAAGGTACGTAGACTGGGAAAAATTCTAATAAGCCTGTATTAATTATTTGAAAAACAGCAATTATGGAATATCAATTTTCTGAAGAACGAAAGGGAATGACTATTCAAGCATTGTTGAACATGAGGCATTTGTTGTTGTTAAACGTCTAACACACACACAGTTAGGAATACAGGGACTTGTTGCGCAAAAAAAAAATAATAATAAAAATGTGCATATATCTCAAGAAACTTAAAGATAAGAAAGAGTGTGCATTTGTGCATGTGCTTGTAAGAAAGTGTGTATCATTAATCTACACAGGTAATACGATTCGAAGGCAATAAACAGTACAGTGTGATAAATTAGTGGATCGCTTAAGTGTTTCAGATGGAGATTCCCTGGGGAAAAATAGATTTATTCCTGGAAGTCCTTGATTTTTGTGCCCTGCAGCAGCTCAGACAGACTGTGCCCAGTGTGTGTGAGTTTACTTGCCTGGACACACACGCACAGCTCCTGAAGATCTAGACAACAAATATAAGTAATAACCTCCTCTAGGCTCGGGTGTTTGATTTAGTAGCTGAATCAAACAGACTATTGTTGAAGTACACACAGATCGTAAATAGAAGTGCTTTTCAGTTTTATGTTTGAAACAAAATTGTCCATCTTCTTCCACTTTTCCATTTTGGAATTACTGGAGCCAAACCCACCCACTCTGGACTTGGAGACGGGACATTCACACACATTCACACTCTCACTCATATCATTGGTCCATTTTTTGTAAGGAGGAATGACATTTTTGTAATTTACTGTAGGAGGAAACCGGTGTCCCAGAGGAAACCAAAGCAAACATGAAGAGAACGCATGTGACCACACAGAAAGATCTCGACCAAGTCCCGGACTTGAGCAAAACGTCATTGCTGTTTTTAAATTCAAAAGGAACGTTTTGTTACTCTCTAACCCAAAAGTACCAGAGTAAAGATTAATAAATGATTCCAAAGAAAAAGAATTGTACAGAAGGCAAGAACTAAACCTAAACAAAAAAACGCACATAAAAGACAAAACATGATTATTTTGTTGGGAAGAAATGTGTGTGCATTAAACCGTAAAAACACTGTGCAGAAAAGTTTTGAGCATTTAACCGCTACAGTACAGTATATGATCCTCTAGTGTACAGCCTTATATGCGGCTTCACTTGTGTGAAATGCTTCTAAAATGTTTAGAATTTTTTCTGCATATAAACAGAATGTCTGCAAGAACAATGTGAACTATGCAGCCCTGTAAATCATTTCTCTGCAACTTATTCCTACAAATATTTCTGTCTGAAAAGGTAAATCTTCAAAAGCTGGAATCTCACAGAGCAAGTTTATTACTAGTACGGGAAAGTTGAATTTATCCGTTCAATCCCAATACTGCTTCAGAACTAGCAGGAATGTTTTGAGACGCAGATTTGAAACTTGTTGCTATACTCTAAGAAGTGGGCATCCATTTATATATTAAATTATCCATTAATTTGATCCTCTTTTCCACTTCTGGGTCACAGGGAGAAGGAGCCAATCTAACCAACTCTGCCTCTTAAGACGGGACATACGCCCTTAATTAGAAGCCAGCTAATGACAAAGCAGCACACACAGACACAGATTCACACTCTCACTCACATTTTGATACCCGAAACCCACACAAGCACAAGAAGACCCCAACCCTTCAAACTTGAGTCTCAAACGTCGCCCAAAAATAAAGTTTTGTGCATGTTACAAAAACAAACAGATTTAGATGACATTAATGTATGCACGTTAAAGCTCAACTTGCATTTTAATTAGAACTCTGATAAGGATAAATGTGAGAGAAAAATGAAATGTTGTTGGCAGGCAGTGCGCATAAATTATCCGCTTTATTTCTTAAGTACAAAATATGCGATTAGACAAACTATTACTGAAAGCAGTGATAGCGCCCGAGCTGTTATAAATATGTTCTAGAACGTTCCATGAAACAAACTGTTGAAACTATTTGTAGATGCAAATGATGGAGCAGAGCTGACATCTCAGACTTCTAATAATGATAAAAGACTTTTGAAATTGCCGGATTAAGTGTCGTTTGTTCAAATAATGCAACCTCTTTGAAATATGGCTTAAAATTGGCTTTTTCAAGTTTACAAACTACAGGATCATTAAACTGGACAAAAGAGATCCATGAACAGGTATGAATATTAATGACGGCTCCAGCTAATCAGAGGCTGTGGCAAGATAAATGAGTGGAGTGCCGCGCAATTACAAGCGTTTCAGTGCTGAGTCCCATCCAGCACACCAAGCAGCAAGCCAAATGTGTGTGTGTGTGTGTATGACGCCATGTGTGTGCGTGTGCATATAAATGTGTGTGTTCTGACATGTCTATCACAATGCTCCAATACTACATTTTTAGACCAAAGTGGGTCCCTGAGGATGAGGTCACTTGTGGGGACCTTGGACTGGGTTCCAGAATTTAGTTTGAGGGTCAAGATGGACCTTTAGGACAGAGTTACAATTGTGTTTTGGTTAGATTTGAGTAAAGAGGACAAGCAATCGGAATATTGTGATGGTTGGAATTGATTTGCATGTGTCAAGGGTGGGACCCCATTATGATATGAGCAGTTGTGTGTGTGTGTGTGTGTGTGTGTGTGTGTTTGACATTTACGTCACAGTCTTAATTTCCCCTGGTGGGATTAATAAAGTAGTAAACGCTTTTACACTAAAGTTTTTATATAGGGTTAGGGTTAGGTAAGTGGGGACCTGTCGCCCCTTGTGGGGACCTTTAGCTAAGACCCCAGTTTGAAGGCCTGTTTGAGGCTTAAGATGGGACTTTGGAGCTTCTGACTAATTGAGATTTGGTTAAGATTGTGAAGGTTAAATTGAGGCTGTAGGGAATAAATTATGTCCAATGTTGAGACCTCAGCATGATATATCTGCATGTGTGTGTGTGTGTGTGCTGATTTGCGAACCACTGAATCTGAATCATACGTATCAGATCAGGTATGCAGATTTGTAAAGTGCAGCACACTTGGTCTTGGTCAACACGTCTCTCATTGCAAAAGATCAAATATGTGGTTGTACAGCAATCAGTGTCAATCATGACCTTTAACGCACCGGACAGTGCGTCTCTGCATGTAACACCCAGAAATGAACCTGGAATGGGTAATTTGCTCTTTGTTGACCAGCGATTCCTGAAATCACCCTGGCCTGAGGACGAAATGATCCGTAAAACACAATTCCAGATCATTTCTACTGCCGACAGTGTTTCGTTGACTGCTTTTTCCCCTCGTCTTCTACAGTATATTCTCTTTTCTGGCTATGTCTTTTCTAATAAAGAGTCAGCTCAACCTTGTTCTTTTAAGAGACATGATGGCCACACATCCACTGTTTCACTCCGATAAGAACAACGCTTGCCTCTTCATTCATTCATTGTGACTGGAGGACTAGAAAACCATTCTCTTGTCACGCTTTCTCTGGAAAAACACAACCAAAAACAGAAAGACAGATTTAATAATCCATTCTAATTCAGTGAACAGAATGGAATCCTTTGTCAGTTATTCCGCAACTGCATCTGGACGTATTGTGCTCTCGGAGATTTAAATCGCTGATCGATTCGGACTGTATACGGACTCATTCTGTGGTTACGGTGGAGCTGCGGATCAGCTCAGTGGAAGCGGTTTGAGATCTCGACACATGCGTGTAACACCTACAGGGTAAAAACCTGGTTGCAGACGGTAATGCGTCCTGACACTGTGTGGAGGACACGAGCTCCAACTCCCTGGTTCTATAGCAGCGTGGCGTCTGTCTGGATCACGTTTGTAATGCCACAACACAATGCAGAATCACTACTGCACAACATGCCGTGCCTTATCCGCCCGAGTAAAGTGTGCACACAAAGCCAGAGAAGATCAGAGTTTGCCGAACAGGAACCAAATCCACATTCGAATGCAGATGCACGTGAGCCTGTGTGTCGGATCATTTTATTAGCAGCTTCTTTATCTGATAAGGCTCTTATCGACACACTCTTATCAAAAACATCTTTTTTTTTTGGAAAGCCAAAGATGAATGTCATGTTTGAATCATCAGCATCCCTGCGGCAAAAACCCCGAGACCCCCTTTATTAAATTCTCTGCAAAGTGGAATTACGTCCTCTAGTTGTCTGTGAGACTTCATAAAAGAGAAAAAAGCTCCCCAATGAAGCCCTTCCAAGTCCTTCTGTTCTCAAAAATGCTGAATAATTGAACCCTGCTTTGTGTAATGTACCTTCAAGGACAGAACCATCTTTATTATAAATAGAATAAAAGTCTTTTAGATTCATTGCCACTCACAACCACTTTTGAAGAGATGATTTAGCCTGCGAGAACACGCTGCTTGAACTTCCATGTAACTATGTATTACAAAATGAGCCTTGAAATCGCTAATGGGTATTTTAGGGCAACTACTTGAAAAGAAATGCAATTATTCTATTTCCACCTATTCCATGTCTGGGTCACAGGGAGCCGGAGCCTTTCCCAGCATCTCTGGTCCTGAGGCGGGAGACACACTCTGGATTGGAGGCCAACCAATCACAGAGCAGAATGTGTTTAGGAAGTGTGTGTGGTCTGCTTTGAGATTGGTCGACCACCAATCTAGAGTGTTTACCCCGCCTTCAAGCGACTTGCTGGGATTGGCTACAGATCCACGTGAATTGGAAAAAGCACAGGATGATTGAATGTACAGTAATTGAAAAGAGAATTTTAGATAAAAGTTGAATAGTGAATTTCCAATTGCATTGATAGTTTAGAAATCGTCCTGTCATCCCATGTCAGACAGATATATGGTCGGGCAGACGTCACACTAAATGCAGGAATATGATTCATACAAAAATGGCATGAATAAATTCCTTTTCTAAGCTTTTCTGCAGATGCCCAATAACCGCTTTTATAATCTGATCCAAGCAGACATTTTAATTTCTAGAAACTTCAAGTCTAAATGTGAGATCACATGATCACTGACATGGACAAAAGGACTGGGTTAATTACAGTTTGACATTTATCCAGAATAGTAAACGGCTGTGATGGTTGAATACAAAGTCAGCATTACCTCAGATCATTCTGCACAGATTAGGCCAAAATATTAAACTAAGAGAAGATTCTAATAAAAAGATCAACTCCAATGACTTTAGAAAATCTCTGGATATAAAAACAGATGTGTGTTTGTGTGTGTGTGTGTGTGTGTGTGTGTGTGTGTGTGTGTGTGTGTGTGTGTGTGTGTGTGTGTGTGTTATTGGCTTCCTTATGATATTTTTTTTATTGAAAATCATTTAATTTATTAATGAAAATGATAAAAATTATTCAAGCCTGGCTGTGAAATTTAATTAAAATTGAAAAAATGTAAAAAGAGAGAAGGAAAGAAAAAACCCCAATAACATTGTATATTGTTTCCATTTTTGTTTTTCATGACAAATGACACTGTCTGAGCGAAGATCATAATTAGTACAGATCTGTCTTGTTATAAACATCAGAGGAGGATAAATGATTTCTGCGGTGGCGTTTCGAACATCTTTTCACATACCAGACATTCCTATCAAGAACCCCAGAATTAGAACAAACCGCTGTGTCTCATCAGACCAAATTCAAATGAGCTCTTTCCCTCTCTGACAAAGCCTGAATAAAAAGGAGATGATCTTCTCTTTATTCACAGATCCTTCGGCATCACATCAGAGATGTGAGACAATGCGTCTGACCCAGACGCCAAGTGCCACAGACACCGCTTTCATAATCATGAGATTTGGACACAATAAGTCAAAGATTTGGGTCTGGTTTCCACAATGCAGTGATTAAATTAACGACTCTGTCTGAGATGAATTACCTGGAATGTGAACCAAGAGTGTAGATCATCCAGAGTCCCAGATGTAAACAGAGGAAAAGCAGAAAGGCTTAAAAAGGAGCGCCGGTATGTGGAGTTTGTATTTTAGGACTGTAGATGTGAGTCTGTTTTTTAATTCTGAAAGCATTTTGTTAAGGCTTCAGCTAAAGCGCTCCTGTCTGCACTCGACAGGTTGATATTCGCCACGTGGCTCCGGGTTCAGGTACGTCGACCTTTGCTGACCTCAGCTTGTCTCTTGCAAACACAATCAGATCAACTGGGTTTAATAAAGGAGCCGAGCTGAAGCAAAAGTCTTGTGTAGGTGAACATAGTAGCTTTAATGAAGCCTACAAAACCAAATGAAATGCCCAAGATGGACTTCACTGACGGTCCCACAGGCGGTCAAGCTCCGGCAAACATCATTGAGGCATGATTAACTACTTGAAACCGGGAAAAGGAAAAGCATATAATGATGAAGTGAGTCGTTATTTTATTAAATGGCTTGAAATCAGTGTTTACGTGAGCGCTAAGACGTTCGTGTTGCATAAACAAGGCACGACGTGTGGAGGATGCCGGTTTGTGTCAGGCTGCCCTCTGGTGGACAAATATTATTTAAGGAGAATAGTGCGTATACTCGCATTATACCGTATATGAGCGTATAAACGTTCAGTTTTCACCTTTCTTATTTAATGTGCCTTTTTCCCCCCACACAAACTTTACACACAGAAACTTTGCTAACAGTAGATTTAGTGATGTGACACAGGCCTGATGTGTTCAGGAGCAAGAATCGTGTTAATCAAGTACTAGCAATTTTCATTAACCTTTTCATTACCTCGTTTTGCATACACGTAGTCATAATTTTCATTGAAAGTCCTTTTCACTGTGAAAGCACGATAGATATTATTGCACAACTAAACAGGAATTTAGAAACAATTTTGAACTCATTCAAATTATCACTAAGAAACATTTTTTTCAAAAATATTTTTGTGGCTCTTGACACAGATCTAAACAGCTCGCTACACACACACGCACGTATGTATAGGTTAAAAAAAACCTGGACTTTACTTTGAAAAAAAAAAACTATGTGTATAATACAACATTGCCATGAAACCTCAGTAATACATTTAAGACAATGGTTTATTTTGTCTCATCTTTGAATCCCTTAAACAATAATTCCCGTATTAATCTTAATAACCCAGTATTAATATCCAGGTAAATATTATCACACACACACACACTTGGAAAAAGAACACAGTTCCAACACCATTTCTTAATTTACTTTTGCTCAAAAGAAAACTATTAAAAAAAATTTCCCTTCCATAAACAAACAAATAATACAAAATTAACAATATTAAGTCAAAGCAAAAGAACAAAAACATCCTGTGGGCATCATCTAAAAAAAGACTTTACTTACAGTTTATGAAAGTCTGAGGCGATTCAGAATTAAACCATAATTGTGTAAACCCAAATTTGGTCTATGAAACACAACATTCTCCGCACAATGAAAACATGTTGCCATCAAAGCAGGAAAAGCAGTGAACAAGAACTATGGCGACTTATATCAGAGGATAATCAGGGAAGATGTGCATATTGGTACATGATTGGTACAGAGTCTTTGACCTGCAGAGGAAGTGCATCTCAAGACAGTTTATAATTCCAACCCGATGCTCTCGGCAAAAAAACGAATCAATCTGATCCAGACACCAAATGTGATCCCGGGTTGCTCAGGTGGAAAAACGCTGGTTCCTACGGAGACACACAACCTCTCCATCTCTCGCTCAGTCTGAGTCACTGCTACTGCTCGAGGAATCTGTGGACATGGCTTCAACGTCATCTTCATTCTCCTTGTTATGACCAGGCGGGTCCAGACCAAAATCGTTGCCATGGTGAGGAGGAAGAATCCCCATGGAAACATCAGTGGACTGCCAAGGGTACTGTGGGGCTAGAACATCTGAAGACAAAGAAAACAGACATTACAGAAGATAAATACCAGGAAGGTCCTGATCCGATTTACAGGTCGGTATTGGTGGCCGGTTAAGCCCATATTAAATAACACTGCTTTGATTGGCCAATCTTAATTAAGCTCAATTAACAGCTGTGACACGCGTGACGTAAAGCTAAACAATGTTGAGTGGCAGGTAAATGCCAATGTGGGAAAAATTGTTTGGTGGATCACGATGAAAAATTCGACAGAATATTCTACTTACACTGTATCTGTTCAAAGCTGTAGAATTTTGTGTAGCTGTGTAAACATGCGCATTTTTCTTTAGCCTTGTGTGTGTGTGTTTTGAAGTTTTGAATATTTTTTATTTTCATTTTATAGGTTATAGAAAATAGATAGAATACTTAATATAAAAGTATAAACATTACCTCCGAAATAAACAACTTGTATCAGTGGCCGATAAAAAGACAGAAAATTCCTAATAAAAACCCAAACATTTAAAATTAAACCAACTTGGAAAAAATAAAAACTGGTCAATTTCAAATGATCACAGGCTAGGTTTTGTGAGGTGCATTAACTTTTTAATTGCACTTAGAGGCCCACAAAAGAAAAGCTTATATAAACCCTGGATGATATTGAAGTTCTACCCAGGTCGGCTTTCATGCGCTTTAGGTTAAAGTTACTTGCTTGTGTTTGATTTAGACAATAACGTAAAAGAGCGACTCGCCTGGTAACCTTCCCGCAGCCAGTGCGTCTCCAGGCAGGTGTCCGTTGACTCCGTTAGTGGACATGTTGCTCATGTGACCAAGCATCCCACTGCGCATCTCTAAATCCGTGGGGTATGGCCTGCGTGGGTCACCTTCACAACGGGAAGTACATTAAAAAAAACAGATGAGTTGCAAGAACCAACTAAATAAAACTGACACAAATAGTTTCAGCTTCACCTGGAACCCAGTTGAGAGGCGCACACACTGCATTGCTGGCGCTGATTCTGTGAGCGTATTTGATGATTTCTTCAGAGGAAATACTTCCTAAAAGACAAAGAAACAGTTAGGATAAGTTGGAATGAAAAAGAGAGGATGAGAATACGACACTAAATGAATAAACGCAACGGCCATAAAAACAAAAAACACCTTTTCTGGCTTTATCAATCGACTTCAGTTTCTCTTTGGCTTGATAGACGGCTGTTGCCTGGAGACAAAAAGCATCACGTGAAAAAGCAAGATCGATTTTACAGTGAGAAACGCAGTGACACTCACAAGTGTGTGCTCGGCCTCTTTCAGCTGCTTTTGAAGCTGCTGAATGTCGCTGTCTCTCTTTTCCACCTCTTTCTCCAGCGTCTGCATCTCCTGATGGACTCGGCCCTGCTCCAGCGCCGTCTGCATCAGCTCCTGAAACTCTTTATCTCTCTGAACCAACAGCTCCAAAATCTATTCACACGAAACACAGATCTACTTAGAACTGTACTAGAGATTTGTAGTCTGAATTGGAACGATATGGTAAATACAGTCAAGTGTACTGTATTTCTCAGACGGCTCACTTAAAATCCTGATAATCTTTTGAACAAATGTACCGTGCATCATATAATCCAGAAGAGATTTGAAAGCTGCTCTTTATTAATGGTGTGTCTTAAAAATAATGGTAAATACACATGCCAGGAGCAGTGGGCAGTCTCAAGTTGTGGCACTGTGGTTCATACCGGTATGGGATTCAAACATTTTTGTTCATACCGGTATGGGATTCAAAAACTGCTTCAAATCTATAAACCTCATTCCGGTTTAATGATGTGAAAATTACGTTTTATCTGACTTTTACACGTCTAGTGTGAGGGATTAAACTTCTTTCTGCCTTCAGACTGCCTTGTCTCACCTGTGTGTCCTCTCCAGGCTGGGGTAGCTTCTGTATTCTCGACAGTGACAACATCTCGATCAGCTCTCTGTGGAAAATAACACCGGTTACTATCAAATAAAATAAACAAAGAAACACACGGGTTACATTATTAAGCGACAAGAGTTCAGCTATTTGTTTAGCGGGATCAACCGTAGATGTAATCATAGCACATAAGCAAGCAAACTTAACATAAACTATATAAAAGCCAACCTGGATAGAACTTCAATATCATCCAGGGTTGATAAAAGCTTTTCTTTCGTGGGTCTCTCTGTTGACGCTGTCGCCATGTTTCCTCTCGTGTGCGCAAGCGCGAAGAATAAAGACGCGCGTGATTACAAAAAAAAAAAGAACAGCGACGCCTACCGACCGTAAGACCGAAGCAACAAAACACGTGCGTTGGCTATTGAACCTCTTTATTTTAACAGTTTCACTATTTTGTAGCTTCTCAGCGAGTTGGAGAGATTTTAATAGTCCTCTAAGAGATACCTGTGCTTTTAAAGGAAATACTTTATTATTGGATTAAATTAGTATGTTATTTGCTTCACCGTTCATTCTACGGTAAAAACGCGTTTACACTGCACGTATTTTTGTAAACGCTTAATGTATGTGGAAAATATATTTTTAAGTAAATAACGGTATAAAACTATTGCACGTATTTGTTTTTACACACAATGTATAAGCACAGTAAACGTTCAGGACACTGCATACACGTTCGTCGGCCACGGTATTCATGGCAATAACATAATTCATTATATTTAGTCACTGTATTATTAAAAGTCACCATTAAAAACATTAATTTTGAATAAACAAAATGAAGGCAAAAATAAACAAAACAATTTACACGAAATTAATACGCATTCCCACGTGCGCCTACGTCATCACGCGTATGGAATCACGCGTCCTCCGACTTCACGGTCCGTTAACTTTGGAAGGACGGTCGTCCGCGCTCTGGACAGGGCAGTGTCTCGTCATCGACGCATCTTCAAGTACATTAGTCACAAAGTCAGTGGAGATTCTGTCATCTAGAAGATGGATTAGTCATGAAACCGTGTGGCACTGGCACCCTCAGATCAATAAATCCACAGGGTCTAAAAGAAAAATACAGCTTTTGAACGTTCCCCATGTTTAGCTTATCTATTTTATCTGTTGTGCATTTTAACACGTACCTTAAATTCCCAATGGTGTCTCCTGAGAACTTAAAAAAACATTTTCATATTTGCTTCTCTGCAGAACGCCGTAGCTAGGGGTTGTTGTCGCCCTCTAGCGACAGTTTGAGAACGGACTTTTTTAACAAGATCTTACGTATTTGTCCAGCAAATGGGGAAAACCAATAGAACAGTCGGGGTTTTATACAGAGAAAAATTTCGTTTTAATCTTGAAGGAAAAGCACTTCTTTGATCATGCGTGTTTTATATAAGATTGATGAATAACTGTGGAGAAAGGCAAAGTCCAGCCTCGCTCCTGCTCAAGTCCTAAAAGGAGCAAACTGCCATTATAAAAGGCTCCTCAAATCCAATTGAACATTGTCTTTATCTCCCAAGAACCCTCAAGCATCCCCAGAAGAGGCTGAGATACTGCTCCAGTTAAAAGCACCGCTTGTGAATGTGATCCCTCTTTACTGGTGATCCCTCTTTACTTTACTTTTGTGAAGTATTATTGCCATATAAATAACACAAACTCAAGAACGTTTTATTATAAACTCAATTTGCTGATTAATCTCTTAAAGTTTCTGTCTTTATTGACAAATACAATAACCAGAGAAAAGCATAATTTAGTCAGTGCTTGAATCTGTCTGAGGCTTAGAAAGATTCAACATTTATAGACAAACAAAAATAATTACATTTGCCAATCTGGTGACATATTCTCCTAATTTTTTTCAAGAGTTAAATCATGAGGTTCATAGCATCACATCTTTCTGGCACGTCTTCTGAACAGCGCTTTTATAATAATACAATCATATGTAAACATGTAGAATGGGATGATTGGGTCTGTCTCGTTTCATTCACGCTGGTTTTTTATGTCTGTCCTAAAACAGACCTTTCTCTTTCTTCAGGTTCAGCTGTTTCCACGACGGCATGGCATAAAAATCCATTCGCGCAATCCCCATTATTTGGACAAAGTCTTCGTTTGAAAGATAGTCCTGGAAATAACATAAGGTATGTTGAGATTTTTCTTAAGCTGCATTTTCTGCCTTTTAATTTTATAAGTATGTTTTAAAGATGGTGCATTCACCTCTTTTTTTGTTGGATCAACTCCACTGGGCAGATCTTCTGTCTGACAGTTCACTAGTTTCTCAGGTGGGAAGGTTTGCAGGACGGAAGGTGGCATCATTCCTCCAGAGTTGCTTGTATTGTTGGAGGTGGTTTGGTTAGAAGGTGGTTTGGTCAAATCCTGAGAACGGAACCATCACCATCACCATCACTACAACACTAGGAGCTTCACAGCTCTAAAGAACAATTTAAAGAACTTTACATTTAAAGAACACGTTTACACTGAAATATTAGAACAACATATAATTACCAAATGTTATATTTTCCACCATTATATATTTTATTTTTATTCAAATTAAATTATATCTATTTAAGGCTTAATAGTTGTTTATAAAAATGTCAGGCATTTAGTTCAAGAACCATCCATCAATTTTCTACAGCTTTTTCCATTTCTGGATAATTTCTAGCCAGAGAAATTTTTATCTTGAGCCAATTCCAGTCCAATACTCTGGGCCTGAGGTGGGATTGGTGGCCAACCAATCACAGAGCAGGACACACATATTCACCCTAACACCGGTCGGATGGCATTTGTAGCATCTGTTAGTCTGTATGCTAAATCATGTGCATATTAGTCATATTAGTCATATTTTTTGCTTGGACTAAAGTGTGATAGCTGCTTGTTTTTATAATAAAAGTATAGTCCTGGATTTCTAGTGATGGTGGATTGACATTTGCATCTTATCCAGTAGGTACTTTTGGTAGAAATGTGCCTTTCGGGAAGAATGTGAGTAAAGGCAAAGCATAACAAATACTTTATCCCTTGATTTCAGTGCTACTTCTTATGTTTCTCTTGTTTGACTTTACTATTTGATTGGCAAACAATTGATTTCAACTCTTTTTTCCATGGCATCTGCGTTGCATTGTGAAACATAATTTGCTAGAGAGAAAGAAGACATTTCTTTTAAATTTTTAAATACTTCCCCTGGTGAAGGTGGTGTGATCAATAATAATTTGACAGAGAAGGAACCTTATAGAATATTTTTTGTGGCACTTCTGTGGCTCAAATCCCATTGAACAGAAGTGCAGTTTTACTATTGTAATGTTCTCAACCTTGAGCTTAGTTAAAAACTTACCACTGTAATTTGGACGAGATCAGCCGAACTTCCAAGTTCCGCTTTGAGCTGATCATAAGATTTCCCATTCTAAGAGAGAGACATGTTCTTACTATTGGGTTATGAGTGTGAGGTCTCATGTATGTGCACAGTCACATACACTCCACTTCTGTGGGTCCCATGCGTGGAACCAGCCGGTGAAAGTTGGCGGTTCGAAGCCTTGCTTCACCACTAGAACAGGAGTGTCAAGGTCTCGTCCTGCAGGATGGGACTTCAGATATTCCTGGGCTGTGACCACCGCATCATGCTTCTCCTTGTCGTTTGCACCTTTGCCAATCCATAGATACACCTGATGGATAACACACAGTCTTCTAGAGGCGATGCTCGTGACCATTTACAATAATTACAAACTTGATATTCACCTGATCCCAGATGTCCAGCAGCATGACATCATCTTCATCCAGGTCATCCTGGTTGAAGCTAGTAATCTCTGTGGCTAAAAAGCGGCCCGTCTGGTTGGAACACTCGAACAATCGTGGAGTTATGCTAATGTTCTCATCCTGGAGTCTTTTGGTGGAAAACAACAAAAAAACAGAAAGGATGTCATTTAAGAGATGCCAAAATGGGTTCATAAAAAACATTGAGTTGTGTGTTTGCTTTGTGTGTGTGCTTTGATATGAAGCTGTTATTATTGCTATTAATGGCCCACTATGAAGTACCTACTACAAATCCCATAATGCAGTGCTGTAGCTGCCTTGTCTTATATACATTTTAATTCTATACTTTATAACATTTTCTTTTCAACATTTTCAATTAATTTTTTTCTTTAAGGGTGTTGATTTTGTAGATTATAAGGCTCACTTAAAATCTTGAAAATGTAAAAAAAATTGCTGTGCACCTTATAATTTGGAAAAAGAAATGTGTCTTGTGTGGGAAAAAAGTAAAGGAAATACTGTAGATGTTTATTAATGGTGCACCTATAGTCCAAGAAATACGATAGTGTCTAGTAGCAATAAAACCCTTTATCTGTGTATCTATCTCTATCTACATTGTGATCTCTGTCTCCATCTAAATCTCTCTCTATCACTATCTCTTTATTACACTGCGTTTAGTACGTTCTGTCTTTCTCTCTTTTTAATTTGGTTTATCTCCCTTCCCTTGACTTGACTTTGACTTTTTGTGTCCATGCCTCTCGCGTTCATTACCTTTTACTGCTGGCATACTGGGACTTCCCACCCAGATTTACCCAGAAGTCCGCTGGTTCCTGACCTTCTGCAATGACTATCTTCTCTCTCTTGGATATGATGTCTGCCAGCGTTTTAGCCATCTCTCTCTCGTCCCCACTGCAGCCCTACACATCCATTTATAATGTTAAAGCATGTTCTTGACGCAAATGAATGTATTTTTGCCAGGCACGTTCTTCACAGAGAAACTGACCTTGCCGTACCACAGGTAGCAACATTTCTCTGTGGTGAGCACAAACACGTCATTGGAGTTGAGGGACGAGGAGCGAGGAGGAACCTCGGTGGCACGAGTGTTGAACTCGTTTGTTCCGTGGACATGAAACAGTCTTACTGAAGGCTTTGTGTGCTTGGAACCATCTCTGGAACTTCCTTCCTGAAGTTTGAACAAAAATAAGGTGAACCATGAACTATGTTTTCTCACTTGTGAGACAAAATGAGAAATCTTTTGTTTGTTTATGTTTTGTTGGTTTTTGGCTGAACTATATTTCCATAAATATTTAACAATTAATTAAATTTGTGGGAAAATCTATCTATCTATCTATCTATCTATCTATCCATCTATCTATCTATCCATCTATCCATCCATCCACCTTTAATCAATTCATTAGTTAATTAATCAACAGGCTCCATCGTTTTTTTTTTTTTTAGAGTTGGTAAAACAGCCTCTGGTTTAAAAAAACGTTTTACACTTCCGCAACAAATACTAAGGTTCTCCCTGGACCAAAAATGAAATGTAATGTGTTACTCTAAATGTTAATAAATGGCTGGCAGTGTCACTTACCTCATAAACAACCATTTTACCCTTGAAAATGGACATGAGGTGCATCGGCTCTTTTCCCATGGGGACGCGAACCTGCACTGGCTCTCCATTGTATTTCTGGTCCAAAATCACAGCTTGATAGGCAGAAGCAGTTAGTTCCGCTGTGCTGGCATGTCGACCCTAACGCCACAATAATATTTGTTTAAACGCACTTTATGGAGAGATAAGGTAACTGATCACTTTATTTTGTTAAATATGTATTGGTCATATAATAATATTAATAATGAATCATAAATTAATGTATTTATTAATTGTCCAGGGAAATATATCCTCACAGAAATGCAACTGTAAGTGTGACGGAAACAATAGGATGGAAGAAAGATGAAACACCTACTTGCCACATGTAGATAATATAGTGCACTTTGCTGTTGACTTGATATTTGTAGAGAATCAGGTAACAGTCTCCACCGTAGAAGTGTCCGAGCCATTTTCTGTCTACAGGCGCGAGCTCATTATCCTCTATTCTCCAAACCTGGGAAATAAGGTCTTCCATTAAAGCTCTAGTTACCAAGTTTTTAAAAAGACCATCCAGCATCATTTCACAGACCTCGGCTTCACCTGATCCATCATCCACCATTTTCTGCTGGGCAGCAAGATCTGGCCTGGCATGCATAGAGGTGGCATCAAATTTGACTTGCTCCACCTTGGCTGAAGATAAATGTCATGACATGTTCATTAAATGTAGCAGTATAATTTTGTAATTAGTTTGTTGCCATTAACAAATAAGGAAAATGTAGCTTTGTGCGGAGAAGTTGTATCATTATTTGATGGGACTGTGTATCCACTACCAAATGACTTAATGTCGCAGGTTTTTTTGTGGTCTGGACCACTTTGAAATGTTGAAATGTCTGAACTGTTGAAGTCATGAACTTTAACCTGGGAAATTTCTACTTTGTAAATCTGATTGTCTATTGTCATCCGAGAACAATTTGTGCAAACAATTCCGCAAAGAATTGCTGTGAGACAGAATGCAGTTGCATGGAAGACTCACCTATTTTTCCTGGACTGTGTGTTGTTCCCAGTCCCACCGTCTGTCCTTTGTCTGTCCACTTCTGGAAAAGTTGCTTGAAGACAGAAGACTCTGCTCCTTCATTCACAGTTTCTACATAGGTGGATGCTGGATAGTTTTTTGCCTTTATATAAGCCTGGATGAAGGAGGAAAGTCAAATGATTGGCATGTGATCCTTGAGAGTAATAGTGAAGCAGCAGAAGGATTAAGAAGGATGGATGGATGGATAGACAGATAGATAGATAAATAAAATAATTATTCAGATGAATAAAACAAAAAGCTATACACTATACTTATAAAAGACAAAATGTGTATAAATATTATACTTATATTAGAATTAATTATTATGGTTGCAGAAAACGTTTTAAAACATTCTACGTACATTTAAATATGAGTAAACTCAGGAACTCAATCTCCCATGAGCCTCAACAATACAACGGCGCCATAGGACTGTCCCTCACTATTTGAGGACACTGCCGTATTCAATTATTTAGTGAATATTTAACGATAAATATCCAAACAAAGTCCCTGGCTAAATAATGACCATCATTCCACCAAGCATTTTTGTTATTTCTGTTTCTGCTTCTTTGGTTTTGTTGTATTGCTGCCTGTTTTGACCCACGTCTGTGTTGTACTGGATTCTCACTTTGCTCCTCATACATTATAAACTAGTCTACGTTGGATTTGGATCATGACTTGAGTAATTCATAACAATCAAGACTCACCTCGGCTTTCTTCAGGGACTCAGTCCGCTCTGTTTTTGATGCTTTTTTGCCCTTCCAGACAAATATCCTAATGCCTCCTTGATCCAGCAGATAACAGTCCTGCAACAAGCAACCACCAAACCAAACATGATCTAAATTTTTTAATTTTTTAAGTTTTTTTCTTGTACACATTTTTATTTCCTACAGTTAACTCAATAAATCTGACAGTCATGATTGTAATGGCATAGTATTTATGATTGTCATAGTAATACCTCAGAATTCAGCAGGCCTTGTGTTAGAGGTTTGACTGCCACTTCCTGCACTACAAGATTCCCTTGAGCATCTGAAACACTGTTTCAACACACATTCATGTAGTTGTTTTGTTGTTTGAAATGGGTTGAAAATGCGTCTTACTGAAAGAGTTTGATGGCCGTCTTCAGTTTCTCATCCACAATCTCATCCGGGATGGCCTCCTTGATCTCTTTCCTCTCTCCCATTGCCTGCTTCATTATTCTCAAGGCTTCCTCAGAAGTCTTCTCATCATCTCCTTCTACCACAGCCACTTGTGCTCGACCGCCTCTCTCCCGATCACGAATATCTTTAGCCAGATTCATCCCCTATCAAACAGATGCTTTTGTTCAACCCATAATGCTATTTATATGGCGTACTGTGACCTTGATTTTTAACTTGCTAATGTAGTTTAATTGGTATTGATTACCTTTAACCTCTCCATACGGTTACTCAGGGGTCCATTCCACTGTATAATCAAGCTCCCCAAGTCCAGCAGGAACACATCACCCTTGTTGAAGCTGTTCCAGCTCATGTCCACCTGAGCGGAGAGCGTGTGTGTGATTTATCTGTTTATACATGTAGTTAACGTCTTATTCGGGCGCGTCAGTGCATTGTGCAAATTTGTATGTTTTCCTCTTGTATTTTACTTGACCATTTGATTTTGTTTATATTTAACAAAATTGACAAAAACGTAGAAAATATTGAAATTTGGTTCATTGCTTTTAGTTTGAAGTTTAATTGTTTACAATGGTTTGAATTCTGTAATTTTAATAATAATTTTACACATAAATTACTTTTTTTTTCAGTATCGAGCAATCTTGTCAGGATTGTAGCGCAGAGGTTACAACCGAGTTACTTTCTTGAAGAAATATGTAAAGCAAAGAAAGTTTAGAAATAATAATAATGATTAAATAAAGAATTAGTATGTACATGATACACATATATCACCAGTGCATCAGATAACATCAGGATGTGGGAGTGTGTGTTTTGTGGTTGTGGTCTGGGTGGGTTTGTACCTCTCCTGCAACCACATGCTTCTTTCCCTTCACATGCAGCAGCCTGCGAATGTTGTACGTGTTGGTCTCCACTTGCTTCATGCCTGATGCAACACCTCCTTTTTTATATCTGAAAGAATATTATTCAAATTACACTTGGCTGGAACTAAAACCACGATGAATAACTAACGTCCTGTGCAGTGACAGAGTCTGTAGTAGAATATTAACAGAAAGGTTACGTGAATTTGCACGCCCCCTCTCTCTCTCACTCTCTCTCACTCTCACTCTCACTCTCTCTCTTTCTCACTCTCTCTCTCTCTCTCGACACACCCATGCAAAGTTCAAACTTATGACCTCTCACATAATGCAGTAGATGATTCATATCTGACCATTTCTTTCTATAATGCTCACTTACACACACTACAGTAATTTGAAAGATCTGCTTTGACCTACATGATGCCTTGTTTGAAGTATCCTCGGAAAGTCTCACTTTCGTGGCCCTGCGTCTCCCGGTGCTGCACGGCTACCCCGCCGAGGTGATCGTCCATCTGGGTGGTGTATATGGCTGCGGCCCCCTGCTCATCCTGTGAGGTGCTTGAGCCCAGCCAGTAATGGATGTCGTATGAGTAGTTATTGCTGGTTTTGTGTGTCTGAAAAAAAATAATAATAATAATTTTTAAAAAGCTACCAGCCAGGTTGGTTATTTTGCTACAACTGTACATACGTAGAGTATCACATAGCTGTCTCCTTCGAAGAATTGTCCGTGCGTTTTAGAAGGGCAGGGCACCAGTTCCATGTTCTGACCAGGGATTGAACAGAACATTCATTAGTGATGGATGGGATATGTATATTTGTAAAAACTATTTAGTTTATCATGACAGATGTTATTTTAACCAGACAGATGTTGGGCGTGTTTTGCGTACCTCCACTCTCCATATCTGAAGTCCTGGTGTGGTTTTGTTGAGAACTTTAGGGACGTCTGTCTTAACTTCATCCTGTGGCATGATGCCAAGTTAAGTATCTTGGGAAATACCTAAAACGGAAATACAAAGATACGTTTCTAAGTTGTCTTGTTTCATTTTTTTTGACCACAGAAAATGTATCGTTTTTTAAAATGTATCATTTTTATTAGATTTGTTATTAAATTGTATGACCAAAGCTGACAAACCAAACAAAACATAATTGCTCAAAATTGGTTTGAGCAGATCAAACGTTTTGTGGTAGATAAACTCTTCCTAAATTTGACAGTTCAACATTTTTTTGTTTCATTTCTCTGAAATGTTGTTGAAATGCTATCTCACTTACAAAAAGAGTGAAATGTTCCTCTCGTTTAATCTTCTCTCATCTATGTTCTATCTCTTCCACTTTTTTTAATACTTGTTTTTATATTCAATTTTTATTGTTTTTTCTTTCCAAATTTACTTTAAAATGGATTCATTGTTCAGCTTTCATCATGTGTTCACTTTTCAATTGTGTCACCTCGTTGTTCTATGTAGAAACGTAGTTTTAAATTTAAATTGGCATAGATCCGTGAATCCAGATATATTATACATATTGAGTCATTTATAGCTATATCACTGTATAAGTTTGGGTTCTTTTTCACCATTTCCATTCGTTTTAGTGAAGCCTGTTTTAGTGAAGCCTGGCTGAAGAGTCACTTTTCTCCATTTTTTTGACTTTTTCTTTCTTTTTTCATTTCTACATGTCAGCTTTTATCTTTAATATTGTATTATACATAGAAACACAAGTAATTAAGTATAATAAACGTGTGCTCTTTTCAATGCTTATTTTTGTGACATACAGTTTTAGACTAGCTTGACCGGCTCTCCCATGTCATTTCTTCGGAATTTGCATCATCATTTGGCACTTGATGTTGATATCTTGATAGCTCTTGATAGAAGCAGATTAACACCAGCTTTTTATTTTCCAACGCAACACTTGATCTGAAAGAGTGTTGTGTGCCTTCAACATGTGTTGCATTTTCATCCATTGTGTTCATACTTTTAATTTGAGTATGTGCAGTTTCAAATCACCAAACGATATTTTGTGGTCATCTGCTTAGCATTTGTGAAATGTATTTAGTCTAGAACAGAAATGTATGTGAACAACAGGTTACCTGAGAAGCAAACATGCTTGAGGAAGAAGGGAGGAATGAAGCACGATTTTGTGAATTCTCACAGCACAGTATCATTTTATAATAAATATACATGTACAATAAATCACTAGCGTCTCTCAACAGTACCAGAGTTAGAATCACCACCTCGTGTCATGACACTTCTACAGTCTTGTCATGTTCGTTTTATCAATACTACTGCTTACGCTGAACTTTTGCAGATAATGGAAACAAGATAGTCAACAAACCCTGGAATAGGAAGTCAAACCTACAACCGTATAGTCGATTCAAATGAGACCATTGATAAGTGTGAGTGAGGTCAGTGTGATCACACCCGCGGCTCTTCTCCGTATCTGAGTAGATAAGCGCCACTGCTCATCTGTTACAATGTTACAATGATTTATGTTAATGTAATTGTTTTTGTTTTTATTTATATATTGTACTATAGAATTGTACATGCACACCACATAAGCCTTGTGTGTGTACTGTATGTGTACAAAAACATTTGATGTGTTTGTTCATTCTATATTTATTTCTGAGCATTTTTCCAGAGTTTATAGCTTCATCTGTGTGGATTTAATCTCAATGGTTTTGTAAATTCCAAGTCAGAGAGTGTGTATGTATGTGTTGGGAGGGATTATTCAAATGAAACAGGAAGTTACTATAATCTCATATCCATATCACACTCACATGGATGATATTTTTAATCACATGATTCTTGCATGAATGATAGGTTGCAGGTTCAAATCCCGTTCCAGGAAGTTCCATCATGAGCAAAATACTGAACTCTCTACTGCCCAGACCAGGCTACCCACTGCTCCGGGTATGTGCGTGTGGTACAAATCACTATACGGTTAGGTGAAATATCCACTGTAAATATCTTTTTTTAAAGTTGAAAAAAAATGAAAATTCTAAATACTTGATCTTTCGCGATCATTTTTTGTGTGCAATCTAATTTTCTGCTTAAAGTGGCTTTCTTATCGCCATCTTGTTTGCTCAGTGCGCTGATATGGTGTGATAGTAGCAATGACTCAATTGCTGTTTGATTGGGCGGTTGTTTTTTTATTAGGGGTTGTATAATTTGTGTTGTAGATTGTGCTGTCAGTGCAAAGGTTCCTGTTTCTTAACATGTAATGTCAAACTGCTGCTGGTTTAATGCTCTAACCACTCCGTACCTGCCACACACTCAGGGCTCCAGAGCTTTAGTTATTTCACCAGACCAAACAGTGTTGGTGTTCACATCTCAGCTGATGACTTCAACACTTCCTGTTAAGTGTTTCCACTATGTATAGTATAGTATAGTATAGTATGGTAAGTTCAAGTTAACTGCATTTGTGTGGCGCTTTTTACAGTTACAACTGTCTCAACTCAAAGCGCATACAGTAACTGTCTCAAAGCGCATGATATACTATAGTACAGTACAGTACAGTGTAGCATTGCATAGTACAGCATAGCATAGTGTAGTACAGTACAATACAATAATACTGAAAATCAACTCATAGAATTAACTTTTAAATATCATACTATTTGCATCTTATTAAAAAATGTTGACTATATTTCAGTTTTATGATTTTTTTTATTACAAATTTTAGCAGTAAATTACTTTGTCCGAAAAGACTAGTTCCAAAGCGAGTGAAACTTCTTCTCGTTTAATCTTCTCATGTCATCTCTGTTCCATTTTTTCAACTTTTTTATTCATTTCCTTATATCCAACTTAAAAATAATTTTTATACGTACAAATATATACAGTATTTTTATTATATGTATAAGTATATATTGTGTCTGTGTAACACACAAATGTTGCAAAAATGTACGGAAAAATATTCTGCCAACAGTTAGTCATTCAATACAAATAACCGGATGAAATTATTAATCAGAAACATTGAAACATCTGAGTTTTACATGACACGGAAACCCGTCATGAACTTTGAGCCAAACTGAGAGTTGTAAAATATTTCGCAGGAATAAGGAAGAACGATGGATTACACTGATGAGTTCTTCTTGAGCCTAAATAGTCTGCTGCCAAAACAAATCAGTGGATTTGAGTGGTCTAGAATCAGCAGTGAAGAATGAGAGGAGCTCACCTGTCCTGGAGAAATGGAGAAGAACACGGGCAAGAGAAGCTGCTGCTGCTGCTGATGGAGACCACACCACGACTTTATAAGCCTTTTATCTGTGTTCTTCGCTCTGGGCCATATATGGTGAGAGGTGGTGTGTGTGCAGGTGTGAGGTGAGTGCAGGTGTGTCCTACCGTTCTCCACACCGGTAGAAAGTCTGCGAGCGATGAAGCGAAACAAATGTCTTTGTTTACCAGCTCCGGCCCATCTGCTCTACAAACTCCTCTTTTTGCACCGCACTTTCACTCTGAAGTTGCGGTTGAATTTGAGAAGGTAGAATATAAAACATCTTTAAAACCTTGTTTTTTAATCTGTTTTACTGGGAGGACTTTCAGGAGAACTTGTTGATCTTCAGCCCCCTTTTTTTAGACTTATTAACCAGCGTTTCTGCCACTGACGCTTCACAGTCCTTGAAAACACTGACATAACTGACTACATTTCCCAGACACCCCAGTGTTGTTTTTTTAACCCTTTTTCTGTATTTAATGCTCTCAATAGTAAGAATGTCAATATGGCCACTAGGAAATTGTGCTCTGCTTTTAACCAACTAGTGAAGTTACACACACACAAACCCGGAGCAGTGGGCAGCCGTGGGGTAAGTGGAGATCAGAGTCTTGCTCAATGACACTCAGTAGTGAAACCCACTGGACAGGGATGCGAACTTGCAACACTTGGGTGGATCCAACTCCCTACTGAACCACAACTCTAGCAAGTTTAGTATTTCCTGTTTTGATGACTCACTTCAGTTTCTCTTTGACTCAAATCCTTGCAACACTCTTTTCTCTGTTTTATTTGCACAGCATACAAACCAAAAGCAAAACTTCCACAAACAGAGCCGGTGTTAGCAACAGGTATGGGTTTAATTTCAAGGTAAACACAGAAGGTGGTTTGAAAAGTAAATACAGTGCTATGCTTTAGTCACTTTAGATGAAGATGTAAATGTACAATTAATATTTTGTCTTACTTTTTTTTTGTAAAATAAAAATGATGTGTGTGAAAGTGTGAAACAGCAGTGTTCTTATGAGTCTCCAGAAAAGGTTGGGTTTTGAACAGTAGTTGTTGCATCCATGAATAATGGGTTTTGTCCCTGTAAAAAAACAAAGAAAAGGGATGTTTAAAAGAATGTTGGAAGATTTTTTTAAAACTGAATTAGGTTTGACATTTTCACACTTGTCTTTTATGCATAACTTACAGACATTTTTTCATATTTTCTGTCCTTTTCAAATCTTCTCCATTCTCTGAGGTCTTTAGCATACAGACACGCCTTTAATATGAGAAGAAGCACTAGGCCAATCAGAGCCACGCCCGCCAGGGATCCGCCCACTATGGCTGCTATATTTGGCCCTTCGGGACATTCTACACAAAAAAGAAGTGATCAAGCATTTTTTTTTAGCTGTTATTTAACTTTTTTTTTTTAAGTAGTTCTGTTTTGAGATTAATTTGTTTTTATATATATGTTGTAAAGTATAATCAGTATATAATTTTAGATTTTAAAACAAAACAAAAAATGAATCTCGTATTACTTTTATGTTTTTTAAAAAAAGCATACAAAAATAATCATTCAAAAACTGTAAGAAAAAAGGACCGCACGTCACACTTTTATTTCCATACTGTACCTCTGTCTTTCAGGACATGAACTGTGTATTTATCAAATCCATTCAGCTCCGTCATTGTAAACGACATCCAGCATCCTTCTTTATCCGGCTCACGACACTCGGCCTTCACCAACTTTTCTACTGTCTTCTGCTGCAGATGGCCACAGGATGATGAGCAGTTCTTCTCAAACACGCCAGAACCAAAAGCCAAACATTCAACACAGGCTCTGCAGGTCAACAAGGTAAGAATTAAATTCTACTTTTTAGCAACAAATCATACTGAGAATCAAATAAGGAATCAACTACTAAGCTTGTCAAAATTTAGAAATATTTCTAACACAGCAAGTGGTAATGCAAACCCAAAAAATCTTGTGAAAATGACAAAAGAAGAGAAAGAGGAGCTGTTTCCAATCTATTAGTTTTCTGGCGAAAGATTTGTAAATAATTTGTAGGTTTTAACAAAGTGAGTTGTCCGTTAATTATCAATTGGGTTCAGTAGCCATGCTAAGAACATGTACATTAAAGTTGTAAAATGTATTATTATTAATAAGTGTAGAAGCACCATGTCTTTGCGAATGTTATTCAATGTTACTTAACGGTAAATGTATTTTACAGTAGCACAAAATCACTTCATATTTGCACCACTGTGTAATTTTTAATGTGTATAATGATTTTTAAACATTCATTTATTCTATACTTTTATTCTAACTATCATATATATCTTGCCCATTTTAATACATCCACTGCTCTGATCACTTTATGAGCAAATGTCATTGTGTGTTTTATTGACATCACAGTTTCAGAAATGTTATTTAGACATTCTTTTTCAGACCTCTCATACATCACACGTTCCTTTGGTCCAAAAAGTTTGAGTTCTGTGTTTTTTGAACGGTTCTCCACGATAAATCCATTTTTTAGGAGAGGTAATTTCAGATTTGATGGATTATACTGATGGTGTATATAATGTCCTCTTACCTGGACTGCTGACAGGGACTCTGGCAGGTGGGACAGGTCTTGCAGTGCGGACCCTTGTATCCTCTCTTACACTCACACTGATTACATCTACATTCCCCGCGGCCGAAACACACACTTCCATCTATTTTACAAGCCTCGTCAGATTTGGCGCAGTGGCAGGCGGTGCCCTCGTAGCCGACATCACACTCACACGTGCCACACTTGCACTTCCCGTGACCTGCCAATGTAGTTACGCGTGAAAGCAGGAAGTGGCTTGTGTGTGTGCTTCAGTTTACCTGCACACTGTTGGTTGCTGTACTTTTCACAGTGCTCGTCGTCACATTCGCAGTATTTGCCGTAGTAGTAGCTCTTGACGCCTTCGATTTGGTGGCACTGACAGCGGCCGCAGACACAGTCTCCTTTGCCTTCACACTCGGTTCCGTTCTGGTCCTTTCTGCACTGCACCTTCAGCGAGGCTTCATCTTTCTGGCCTGTTTGGCACTCGCATTGCTTTCCTATGTAGCCAGAATCACATCTGCGGATGTGCAGATCATATGTTAAAGACACGGTTTGTATACGTGCACTATGTCTCATATGTATAATTTAATTTGACAGATTATCTTTGATTTTTTTTTTTTTTTTTTTACAATTTGCACAGATTAGTAAACGGTAAATCAGTGGTGTAAAATGCTTGAATAAAGGGACTTTAATTCATCACTTTTGGCTACTTTGAACTGGTACTGAGTATCAAAAATCTAAGCAACTTTTATTCAATACAAAACTACTCTACATGTTGTTTCTTTTTCTTTTACGTTTTTTGGTGCTTTTTGAGCCTAAGTTCAGTATGTTGCCGCACTTGTGCACTGGCAAACCTCCGTTGTCTGCTTTAAATTTAGTTTTTACAGCAATAATACAGCTACATAAATCGAAGCAATAATATTGAATATAAATAACAGAAAATGACCTGCAGCTTCCACAGACGACTCTGCCTTTTCTGGAGCAGTGAGGATGAACTTTCTGAGAGTCCTCACATTCACAATCGCACTGTGTTGACACTTTCACCTTTAGCTTCTCAGTAAAGCCCAGCGGCCCGATGTAAATGGTCTGGTTGTTAATGCATCTGTCCGTTTGTATTGTCACTTGAAAAACTACCTGTAAGAATCAGTAAACGCAAACGTAAATACGCACATTTTTGTAATAAACCAAGTATTTTTGTACAGAAATGAGTTTCCAATGATCAGTAAAGGGACACACCACAACCGGGCTCAATGTGTTTGTTGGTTATAATGAAACGGGTTTGAGTTCCATGTCTCCATGTCTCTCTTTCTTTTCTTCATCTTCATCTTTTTCTTATGTTGCACCAAACGTAGTAGTGTTCTTAATTTCATTGTAACCATGTGGTGAAATGATAATAAAGGCATTCTATTCTATTCTATTCTTTTTAAGTGAGATGTGTTCCTGTCACGATCCAGTCTCAGCCTGGTGTCCTGGCAGACTCAACTCACTTTAGCGCTGAACCCGTTCCCTCGCTCATGACGTAACCTCATGAATGGGGTTTTGTGTTCAGTTGCACAGAGCTCTTTGTAACTGAATTGCATTCTTTTCAAAGAATTGAGCTTTTATGCTACATTTTTGAATCGTACTTAAGCCCCATCTCACCCTAAAATGCTAAATATTGATATACACAACTGCCTTAAAGAGAATTCCGAGTGGCATATTGTTCTGTTTCGGAGTGGTTTGGTTTTTGATTTTTTTGGCAACAAGTTTTTTTTTTTTATGTAAAAAATTTGATTAAAAAAATAAATAATATAAGCATCATCCGATTGGGTCTTTTCTCCACACTATCGTTGAGAATATTTGTCTCTGAACCGACAGAAGAGCACATTTTTGACTAGGGATTTCACAATGCACACAGTAAACAGTGACTCTTACCTCCTTTCCAATTGTCACATTATCACACTTCCCCTTGTCGCTGTTTGTTTCTCCACCTTCGCAGTTTGATGAGTAAGTCACAAACAAGGAGTTGGGAAGAGCATCGTGTGCCATAATCACCTCAGACGTTAAGTTCTGTTTGAAGCCAAATCAGTTCTGTTACCAAAATATTCATTCAAAGTCTCAGCTCAGAAATGACTTTCACTCACATTATACGCCTCTAAAATTAGGTTGACGACATTACTTGAGTCTTCAGACAAGACCCCGACCGCGGATTTGGGGATTAGTTTGCTAAGTTCCTGTTAAAGACAATTAATTTGCTTTGTTAATATTTTGCATTACCTGGAATAACAGAATTAAATATGCTCTACATACTGTGTAGACTGATGCTATTTTTTTGGTGACTGCAAAAATGGGTTGTATATTTTGCTCTTCCAGTTTGCGAGCTACTTGACCCACAGATGGATAATCCTGAAAACATGGGTAATGACAAATATTGGAACAGTGATGGATGAATAGATCAATGGATGGATAGATGGATGGATGGATGGATGGATGGATGGATGGATGGATGGACCCTAACCACTAACCCCATGTAGACATATACAGTAGATAGATAGATAGATAGATAGATAGGTAGGTAGGTAGGTAGGTAGGTAGGTAGGTAGGTTGATTGATCAAGGTTGATTGATTGATTGATTGATTGATTGTTAAAATGGTTGTGAATGTGTATGTCCTGCTCCGTCATTGGTTGACCACCAATCCCGAGTGTGTGTCCCTCCGCCCAGAGAATGACTCCACCCCCCAATGGTGATTCAGTGTGTTGCAGTCTTTGTTTGTGTGCTTATTTTTATCATATACTCATATGTCCTACCCATATGTTGCTCTTGCTGTACTTGTTATCAATGAGTTGGCAGGTTTCTTGGTGTGGTTCTAGAATGCCGGCAAGTTTTCCGTCTCCTGCCATGTGGAATCCGTCGTCTGTGGCCAACACCAGCAGACGTGTGCTGTCACCCCAGCCAATCTCTTTCTGTGTGCCAACATGAAACCTTTTATAATTAATTAATTTAATAATAATAATAATAATAATAATAATTTCTTCCATTTTTTATTTATTGGCGCCTTTCAAGACACTCAAGGTCGCCTTACAGAAACACAACAACATTCACACACACACAGCAATTGCCCTGTGAAAATTCTTTTAGTTATGAATTAATCTCAGCACATAGTACCTGTGCGCGCGTGTGTGTGTGTGTGTGTGTGTGTGAGTGAGAGAGAGAGAGAGAGAGAGAGAGAGAGTGTGTGTTTTCATTTTACTCTGTCAAATCCAGCTACGTTTTACGTTTGGTCAAAAAATTATGAAAATGACAATATATTATTTATATATGCTTTATAATATTACTAATATACATTTATATTATATGAATTAACAGTGCTATACATCATTCCTATACTGTTATATATTATACATTTTCATAGGAATTATTGTTTTTTTTAAATGATCTTTATTTAAGTTTTAAATACAGTAATATAATACTTGATTTTACGTATTTTTCTGCTAATGATATTTGTAGAAATGTAAAACACACGTCTATGCTGTGTACTATGTGGGCACAGTATAATAATTATAATTACTTATTATTTTATTAGCCAATGTAAAAATAATTGGTGTTCTTTGATTGATGTGTTAATGTTTAAAAGTGGAAAGACTTGTGATTGTGTGTTACATTACAGCGACTCTGTGGTCCTTGAGCCTTGTGGTGCATCGGGCACCGGGGTCTTTAATTTCCAAATATGTTAGATAAAAGAGACTAATACGTACCACACATGCTGCCGCTTGCATGATGGCATCCAGGCTTCCCTCAGGAGGGTCCAGGTTTCCTGATATATGCTGCGTGTTTACCATGGTTTTGAACTTATTCTCTTCATTCGTCAGCGAAAGCACATGCTGGAAGCCGAAAGCAGGCTGACATAGGCCTTCTTTGCTCGGACAGGGTCTTTGAAGCTTCTCCGCGTTAGTATCAGTGAATGGAAGGAGAGTTTTGTCCACAAACGAACCAAAACCTAAAATGGAAGCAGCAGGAAATCTGGATCACAAGTCTGTTACACAGTTAAAAGAACATAAACGCACGCACCAATTCTGGCATTGCCGGTGATTTTTTTAAGCGTGTTAAGTAAATCCTTTCCCAGGTTTTTCACATTCTCTAAATCGTCCTTCATGGAGTAGGAAAGGTCCATTAGGTAGTAAAGATCTACTGGGTATCCTTCTGCTCTTTTGAAATGCAGGTTGAAAGTTTCGGCTTTCTCTGAAAAAGTAAAAAAACAACAATCAGCATTTCTAAAACAATCAAAAAAAATACTGTAACCTATAGTTTTGTACAGTAGGTCTATAAAAAAAAGCATACTTGGTCTAAGAACCAGTTCTATTTCTTGTGGATAGATCTGCACCGGGTTGCTGCCTTCTCTCAGCGCTTCTTTTTTAATGACATTTGTTCTGCCTTCAGGGTTTATTATTTGTTCTATTAAACATCCTTTTTCTTTAAGGGTGGCCACAGTATCGCAGCGTTCAGCTTCCTGCTCTCCAGCGTTGGTGAAGTTCTGTATTTTCAGAAAGAGAAGTGGAGGAAACATGTGGCAATATTTGAGAAATTTCAAATTACTTGAGTCACAGTAGAACTTTGAAATCTAATGTGACTTAATGCATCTAAATGTGAGCTTCTGTCACAAAATGTTGATCCAAATTTTGATCCATGCATTTCAATCATTGTTTTTTAAGACTTTTTTTTATCCCATTTCTGAGTGACACAGAGCTGTACTGTAACTAGTGATGTACTGTTCATCGTGGAGTGAAAGACAAGCAAATGTAGCGCAGAACACACAGACTCTAACCCTGTACACAAGTCTTTGTGGGAGGAAAATTTAAAATACAATTTAAAATACATTTAAAATACAATAACAGAGTCAATTCTCACATGTTGGCCCTCTCCTTTGTGCTTTTAATATTGGTCTGTCTTCAATTTAACACTTATAGCAGAATTTTTATTCCATATTATTATTATTATTTTTTTTTTTTACATGAAAGTCCTTTTGGAACTGACTTTCTTGTGACAGAATGTGATTGTGTGATGGACAGTTTTTGTGAGATTGAGTTTGTGATTAGAAGTGTTTGTGTGTTTTGGTGATGGTAGACAGCCCATCCGCATCCGCATCATTATATCATCATTTTTTTTTTTTACTTTATTGGAGTATATGTTGTTGGAGTTCTGTTCTCACCAAGCTGGTACACCAGGCACAGCCGGGTCCCGACGCGATGCAGTCTCCACATGTGTTCACTGAAGATTTCAAACACTTCTCTTCGGTGGAGGCTAAAATAAAAATATGTTTAGGCTTTTTCAATAGGTTTTGTATCTGCTTCGCAACTTGTGGCTTCATTAAAAATACAGTGAAATTATGCAGTCCAGCAATATTCATAAGAGTGTCAGCTTCACTGAGGGATAGTGTGCACTGAGAGGAAATGTATTAGTGTTAATATCGTCACAACCACCTACTGTTTCTTCCCAGCATCACCAGCAGAAGGAACCTCAGCATCCCGGATTTAAGCATCTCCTGGGGTGAAACAGTACTTTTTACATTTTGCAAGATTCTGTATTTTTAAACATTCAGCTCAACAGGAACCAAACTGTAATGCTTTAGATCTGAGAAATGTGTGCAGAATGTTGTTGAAGGGGTCGAGGAACTTGTATTTTTCAGCATAATGTGGTCAGAGAAACATGAGTAAAAACAACTATGGTAAAGCATTTAGTTTCCTCATTCTGAGGGTTTGGCCAGTGTAACACAGTCAGCAGTTTTAAATAAAGCACTGAAAAGCAGGCTCTATTTTTTCAGTAAAAATATTTTAAAAAAAAAAATGTTTGTACAGCAAAACACTGTACACTTTTGGAATTACATCAGCTACAGGCTATAAACCATTAGTCAAGCATCAGTAAAAAATAAGTACATTATTTATAAAGTATTCCTGCATTATTAAACATTAGTAAGTTGTTTATAAATACTACTATAAAGGCTTTACAATATTCATGCTGGATGTGTGGCGTTTACGTTGCAGTATTTATGTTGCCGTGGTTATGCTGCAGCACTTACATTGCAGTGGTTATGTTGTAGTGTTGGAGATCTGTTCTTTCTCTCATTAGACACAAGTGATGGGCAATCTGGTGTATTTAAGAAGGCATTTCTCTACAGCTCATTGTCAGAAGATTTTCATGATGTGGCGCTATGAACTTCCGGTCTTTCAGTCCTTTGTTCTATAGAGCTTTTGTCAACAAATAAACCCAACAAGCTTGAGAAAACCAAAGACTGCCTGGGATTACTCGAGACGTGACAGGATGGTTCCTTATGTTTTTTCCTCTTTTTCTGGTTAGTAACAACCGATCCTTAAAATCCTATTAATAAGCATTTAACAAGGCATAAATAGTCCTTTTAGAAAAGAAAAAGCTTCGCGTTTTAACTATTAGCTATACGTGGAAAAACAGGCATGTTATACTAAGTATGTTATTTAGATGTTAAAGCACAAAAAAGCCTTTATAGTGGTATTTATAAGATTATGTTTAACAATGTAGGAATAATGCTTTATATATAATTGGTTACAAGCCATTTTTTGCATTTAATGTAGCAATGTAGCAAACCTACGCATTTCCATTTAACTTAATCAATCAGACTATTTATATGGAGGCATTTATGTTGTTAAAACTGTCCTAAATACAAGATTAATGTAAAAAATTCCCTGAAGCTCCATTCTCCATGCCACCTAAACTCACGACACCATTGTCAGAAAAGCATTTCGGTGTCAACCGTATGAAGGCCATGTAAATAATGTATACAGAACAGAATTTATTCATGTGACATGCTTCTATATTTGATGTCTTTATGGTCAGTGTCATTTTTTTTCGTTGGCGCTTCAACAATGCTTCAGCGTATGAGAACTCAATAGCCACAATATTTCAAGTTCAAGTTCAGATTATTTATAAAGCGTGTTTCTTAATGTGTCTTACCTTGAATAACTTTAGTAATTATTTAGTTAATATTTGATTCCTATGTTTTTGAATTAAAAAAAGTTCAACACAACATAAATGTTATTATATGCATTTTTTAAAACTTGTAACTTATAATAATTATAATCAGACTTGGAGTTTAGTTTTAAAGTTATTTGTGATCTGTAGCAAATATTTGGTGATGTGAATATGGCTTGCATTTATCAGAGAACGATAATAACCTGAACAATGATTTTAATTATGACCATATGCTTCTGATAGAAAGGACGACCATTTAATCACAGAGTTGCATGTTTAAAGAAATACTTACGGCTGTGAAAAAGAAGCGTCTTAGAGAAAGAAGCCTGTCATGGGTCTGTCTGAAAGCAGAGTTTCCTCTAACTGAGCGGAGTTACTTCAGAATAGAAGTTCAGAAAACAGGAAGTCAGACATTTACAGGAAGTGGGTCTTGGCGTGTTTAATGGAAAGTCTGTTTTATTTTAATAATTTTCTTTGTACAAACAATATGCAATTTTATGTTAGCTCACTTTAATTGCACATAAAGTGAAGCATTTCGTGTTTTTTATTTATTTCAGTTTTGATAATTGTACAATGAACAAAAAAGCCAAATAATAGTTTGGGTCCAAAATTACATTTTTCTTGAAATAAGATAATTTCATGTGACCAGAAAAAAACGTTCACTAGTTTCCTTCTACAGTAAACTTCAACTACTCTTTAGTGAGCGTCATCCACTCTAGAGTTACTTTTCATTTAATTTTGAATAAATTTTATTATTTTTGTTTAAATGTAATAAAAAACATTTAAAAAAATAAACAAAAAAATGTTATAAATACAGATATATTTTTATTAAAAAATTATATATGTATATATATATATATATATATATATATATATATATATATATATATATAATATTGGAGGAGTGAAGTTACAGGGGGTGGAGGTGAAGAAGGTGCAGGAGTTTAAGTACTTGAGATCAACAGTGCAGTGTGATGGGGAGTGTGGAAAAGAGGTGAAGAGGCGAGTGCAGGCAGGATGGAGCGGGTGGAGGAGTGTTGGGAGTGTTGTGTGACAGAAGAGTGTCAGCTAGACTCAAAGAAAAGGTGAACAAGACAGTGGTGAGACCACCAGCTCTATAGAGCTTAGAGACAGTGGCAGTGAGAAAGAGACAGGAGGCAGAGATGGAGGCAGCAGATGAAGATGTTGAGGTTCTCCTTAGGAGTGACGAGGTTGGACAGAATAAGGAACGAGCACATCAGAGGAACAGCTCACGTTACTTGTGTTAGCAACAAAGTCAGTGAAGCCAGACTGAGATGGTTTGGACATGTGCAGAGGAGGGAGAGTGAATATATTGGTAGAAGGATGTTGGAGATGGAGCTGCCAGGGAAGAGGGCAAGAGGACCACCAAGGAGGAGATGTATGGATGTTGTAAGAGAGGACATGAGGTTGAGCTCAGTCTTCAGTGCTTTGTTATGAAGCATATAGACGAGCTTCTAATGGCGAATTGTATACAGGTGCTGGTCAACGAATTAGAATAATTTGAAAAGGGGCAATCATTCAATTCCTTGAATGCATTTTTTGTGCACAAAGAAAATCAGGTTTTCACCACACATGTCCTACTTGTTAGAGTAATCGCAGAACTCTTTACCTATAAAAAATTTGCTCAGATGAGCTTTCCAAAAGGCCCATTTAGGCCATTGAACTGTGACACTGTTGTTTTATTGAATTAGAATAATGGAGAAACTGTTTCATGCCGTTTCATTCCTCACGCCGCTCGCGCGCGCGCTTCCCGGAGTTCATCACAGCCGTCAAGTTCACGCGAGCTGCTTAAAGGCGCGTTTACCAACGTGTAAGCTTTTACAGGCTTACATAAGACAATGAAAAGAGTCAAATAATAATGAATGAGTTAAATGTGCGCCACGGTACCTCAGGGATCAGCGTTTGCGTGGCCGGTGCTTCCCTTCTCTTCAAGTCCTTCCTTATTAGTGAAGTGCGCTGTGATTTCAGCTTTGCAAAATACTGCACACAATGCTTTTGTTCTGTCTACGGATTTATCTGGCAAGGTTTTTTTTTTTTTTTATATTCATACATGCTTTCAAAATAAATTCAGTTATGTCCAAAATGAATGTAAAGTGATTTAACAATTTAACTGAATGAATGCGAACCCTGAACTTGTTTTTTGCAATGAGACGGTTCCATCTGGGGGTATCAGGAGGCAATGACACCTCAAGTGTGTTTCTGTTACTATCACTGCAAATAAAAAAAACCTGCTTCACATAGATAGGATGTATTGAATGGCAAAGGGGATTTTCCGGTAAATAATCGTACAAACCCATTCACTCACTAGTGTGTTTCTGATGCTCTATAGTGAGATTAATTTACTTGATGTCCTTCATTCACTCTCTAGTAAGATTCATTCACTCGCTAGTGTGCTTCATTTACTCTAAAGTGTCCTTCATTCCCTCTCTAGTGGGCTTCATCTGCTCTCTAGTGGACTTTATCAGTTCATTAGTGTGTTGTAAATCTCTTGTTTGATGAACGATGCGATGCACTTCTGCTCCAGTCTGCAGTAATAAAATATCTTTCTGACCATTTGCGAAAGCTCTCAACTCAATCGCGTCTTACCTCTGATGTCTGTACAAATTTGAACATCATCCTTTTTATCAATTTGGTGAGAATTTAATAGTTTTGGATGATGTATTATAAAGTGTTTATTGTGTTCATTGCGTTAATAGACCTGTCAAATTGGGTTTGAACAAGGTCAAATTGGGTTAATCTTCATAAGATGGGACATCTCAGTTAGATATGAATCTACACCTTTTTTGTAGAGAGGAAAAAAATAAAATTATAAATTCAATATTCATTTAATTACACTATAAATCTAAAATAATCATATTTAAATCTAACTGAATATTACCAGAGGTGTACTGTACACAATTTGTGATTTAGAGTAATTTTGTCCATATGAGTACAACCCAAATCCCTGGGAAGTTTGAGTTATCCGGAGCGATGTGAAAGGATAGTGCGCAGAAGGCTTCAGGGCTGTAATTTGAAGAGTATTGGGTGTCTGTGACTGCGGTGCAGTGGGTGATACACGTGTGTGCGGATCCCTGCAGCTCCTGCTTTATTAATAGCTCCTGTGAGCGGTCCGACAGTGTGGAGGTGAGCGCTGGATGGGATGGATTATCAGCATCAGCAGATGTCAGTGTGAGAGTGCGTCCTGCTCTCTGCAGATGGTGGATGTTCCCTGTAGCTGCGGAGGGATTATTTATAGCTTCTGTCTGTCTGTTCGCCCCTTGCTCATCACTTGAAAATATTCTCCTTTTACTTAGTCACTTCCCATAGAAAAAAAAACCCAGAGGTTTTCCCAGCTCGCTTGAATGATGGATGATCCTATTTTAATTATGCAATTTAATAAATAGCGTTAAACCTCATTTCACCTCTGAAGGTTAAATGAAAGAAAATGTTACAATTTAAACAAAGTCTTGTGGTGTCATTCCTTATCTTGTCAATGCCTAGAATCTTCTTTCAGACATGCACTATTGTCGTTTTATCAGATGTCCAATCCTCAGAGTGATAAATGTCAACTTTTATTATATCAATATTTTTTCTTCCAAACTGCAAGAGATTTTTCTGCTTTGTGACAAAAGTACTGACTGCTCTGTGTGTGTGTGTGTGTGTGTGTGTGTGTGTGTGTGTGTGTGTGTGTGTGTGACCACTGCTCTGTGTCAGCAACACTGCGAAGCTCTGGCTGAGCTGAGTCTTCGAGTTTAGATCTACAAGAAAAGCACTTCCCATCACATTCTGGCATTGATTCCACTTGCAAGATGTTACACATTCAGCATGACTCATGTTCAGTTCAGATCATTAACCGAGGACAGTGATGTAAAGAGTACCAAAAACATACTTGAGATACCTTGCTGTACAAATTACTCCAAAAGTTACCATTCCAAGAAGCCATAAGTAGAAGTCATAAAGCATTCAATTTTAAAATTATTTTACTCATACTGAACTTAGGCTCAAAAAACACCAAGAAACGTACTTTAAGGGTTTTGTTTTATAATATATCAATGAAATTTAACACAACAACGTTTCAAAATGTCTACATCGAGAGATAAAAAAAAAAAGTCAGTCTCTGTGAAGTGCAAATGTGCAAAAAATAATGCTGCTAATTCACGTTCCCGTGATGTATCTCATAAATAGCATCCAGTACCGTTAGCATCCTGCAGATGGCAATATTGCCTCATTCGCCCCAGAAATTAACCACGGTATAAAAATATGCCGACTTGCTGAACTATCACGATGTAATGAGTAACAGTAAGTGTTCATTCAAAAGTAGTGGAGTAAAGAGTACAGATACTCAATAAAAAATGTAGTCAAATAGAGAGTAAAAGTGAATAATAATAATAATAATAATAATGCATTCAATTTTATTTTTGTGGCGCCTTTCGAGACCCTCAAGGACACCTTACAGAAGTATACACAACATTCACAGAAGTATTCCACCAATTGCCCGGGGAATAAAAGTTGCTTATATTTGATGATACTCTGTAAAAATGCAAAGTAACAAAGTCAATTTACTCCACTTTACACCACCGAGCAGTATTTCTGCACATTATTTCATCATAAACGGAATTGTGGATTAATAGAAGCTACAATTGAAATTGCATATGGATACAGAGATATTCTGTGCCTAGACAGACCTCTACTTGTTCTTTTTTGTTCTTTGTATCCACAATAAAGAAAGTGGGAAAGCATGAGTCAGCACTTTTTGGCCTGAATGTGCATGAATGTGTAAAATGCGGCTGTCGTTTCTGGTCTATTAAGCACCAGAGAGTTCAGTGCCGGGCCACGGCTTTATGGGAAACATCACACATACACTTACACATGTGTCAGTCTGTCAATTTTAGCCTCAGTCTAATGTATAGTTGTTGACTGGCTATGACCCAGGTCAGTGAGTGGTCAGATTTGCTTAACCAGTTACATGTCTGCATGCTGCCAACAGTCACCTAGCTGTTGGCACACGTTGAATGGTTTCGGCCATTTCCGTGTGACCGCTTCCACTTTGTCCTTGCAATGGAGTCTCCACCCAGATATAAGGTCAAAAATATAGTACTGCAAGGCTCACTGCTCGGCCCCATCCTGTTCTCAGTCTCTGTGCTCTAGGAAAAGCACATTTTTTTTATTGTTATATTGATGGCACACTAATTTATATGAAACATTTTCCAATTACATTTAAAGTCCTAAAGAATGTATTTTATTATATTTATTTATTTTTACCGTCTCAATATTTACGCTCACAAAATCTAGGCCAGTTATTCGTTACACATACGCGAATTTAGCACAAAAACTCAGTCCAAGTATTTACTTAAATTCGGTACTGTACTTGCCCAAAATTCTTCATAAATCAAAGTCACGTTTGATGTTCATCTGCAGTCACATGATCAATAACAGAGTATTAAAAAATATTTTTAAAAACACTCAATCATCAAAAAATATAGCCTTCCATAAAGAAAATCCAAGGTAGCTGGGTACATTCAAAGACTAGTTTTAAAAGAAAAGGGCTATTAGTGCTTATGTGTCGTATTCTCTGTCTCAGGTGTATGGAACTGCAGCTCAATTCCGGATGCTCAGAAAGCGGGTTTTAGCTCTTAGTATAAATAATCTATAGGTAAATAGATGAAAACAGAGTAGTGTTTACTCAATCTATCTCTATTCAAACTGCCAATTCATCCAGAGTCTGAGCACGACCTTCCCAGGACAGCTGTTAATAGAGGTTTACGGGGAAAAATGCATCAATTATGCATTTGGAAGAGAGACCCTGTGTCCTGTTTTCATGCATCTCTATATTTTGTTTGGCCTTTTGATTGCTTACACCACCCAGCCTCCTCGATTTCCAGCTCTTTCTGACTGATGTTGGAGTTCTGGAGGTTTATGCTTTTCTCCGTATCTCTCGGGTTTAATCACGACTTCACGCAGGGATGGAGATTGGCCTTCATTGTGATATCAGCGGCTCATTTTGTCACCACAGCGATTCAATAAAGCCGAATTGCTATTGATAAACAGATCTGTGCGTTGAAAAGTGGGTTAGTGCTGTTCTTTGACCTGCTTCACATACTTTGTGAGCAGAAAACTGATATTTCAGATTTGTTATTGAGAATAATTTGAATGTGCCATATGAGTATTGTGTAGTAGATGATGGGACAGTGCACATCATTTTGTTTTGTTTTTCCTTGAAACATTTGTTTTTTCTTTTTTTGAGGTATGACAAGATTAATGGTAGAGCGGTAGTCACTAAAACACATCTTGATTTACGTGTCACTATCTGCTAGGTGTGAGAATGAGAACATTAGATGTGGTAGGCCTGTATATGTCCTTCTGGGGTCCAATGTGTTCTGAATGTGGACAAAAACCACTTTGGTGGTCCCGATGCAACATACAAAAATGCAACGTGTTTGTACATTGCACGAGTATGACATCTCAGAGAGCATTTTCCTCTATATCTCCACTACATTTTCATACCCAAATCCAAAGTAACTTTTGAAGGACAGTAATTGTCCAGGCTCAGCGTGTGGCTCACCCTTGAACAGATGAGAGATTTTGTTTTCAATAAAAAAAAATAAGCAGATAAAAATTATGCTATTTTGTGTGAGAAACAATGAGACTTGACAAAAAAACATGGGTACCGTCAGAACACCAGTCTTCATCAGTCCATAAATATAGTGACTGGACCCTGAGATCCAGGACATCTCAGCTGTGGATGGCACATCCTGTGGGCTGTGGACCACAAACCTCCTGTAGGCCTGGAAGATGTAGCCACTGAAGGGAAGATCTAGAAGCTTCTTTTTGGAAAAAATAATTTCACCTGAGATCAGTGCCGTCGCTGGATTATTAAGAAACAGACATAGACATAGGAACTCTGGTTGAGCTGATGTGTTGCATAAGCTATTAGACATTAGTGACCTTAAAAGGAAACAAAACGGGGCTGCTGGTGCAACAAAATGCTGTCATAGGTCATGTGATCATCAGTGTGGCCTTCGGAAAGATTAACTTCATAATAAGCATCTGCTGATATACTGTATGTGTATGTCTGTACTGAGGTTTCTCCAAGCTCACAATAGCAACCAGCATCCATTGCTGTTCATTTTCAGTGGAGGCTACGGACACTGACATAAACCTGAAGAAATGCCGGGGACGTTCTTCTCCGAATATAGGCAAGACTGTTACTGCAGCGGGCATGAGCGGGCACAGACCCTTCTGCTTTCCTAATGAAATAAAAATAATAACGGCTCATTCACGGCTTTTACACAACTTTACCCCGCAGCTCTTGACGTTCTGATTAAGCAGTGATGAATATCCAGTGAATGCTTTCCGCAACAGAGATGATGATGAAGACAGGCAGCAGCTTGAGAAAAGTAGGAGAGAAAAGGAAATGTCACTCGTTTGCAACCTGTTTTCGGAATATGTACCATCATGTGACCAAGTCAGAAGTCTTAAGGATTGGCCTGTGACTAAAGGATTGGCCTGCACAATCAATTTAACAAATTGCAATAGGAAGAGAATACAATAGAATAACATTTTTTTTGTCCTCGGACAACCATTGTACCAAAAATTATACCACACCACACTGTCCAAAGAAATTATGATACACATAATTACTGGTACATAAATACTAAATATTGTTGCATTCCAAACGGACAATATGTAACAAATGTAAACACAAAACAAAAATGTAAACCTTGGAGATTTAAAGGTAAACAGGCACACATTCGTCACAAATATCTGGCACACAATTTTTATCCATATTTTTACGCAATGTTTTGAAAGTGATATTTTGATAACTACCGGTAATTTAAATCTGATTTTATTCTAAAATAACAATTGTAATATAACCATACATATGGAATTAAAATATAGCTAATTAAATTATTTAAAATAAAAAGCCATCATGTTTGATCCACTAAAACTTACATTCTGCTCTCCTGCCATTATAAATTATAGAAGCACCCATACATGTAAACACATCTGTTCCTCAGCCTCTCTTATTAAAGCGTACATATGAGTTCTCTTAAAGGCCAACCGAACTTTGAAGTCCGGTGATTCAGCTTTAGAAAATCAATGAATAAAGTGTGACGTCACTTTGTCAGAGTCAGGACTCCTTCCCCTAGTGGCGGTGGAAAATACTGCCAAACTCACTTGACTGGTGCATTCTGTTTAAAATCCGGAATGGCATTGCGCAAACTTGACAAAGACTTAACAGTGTGTCTAAAGTGAGATCCAGAGGTTTCCCAGAGCCTCGCCGTTTCCCCTGCACACTCCAGTGGTTTCTGCAGGCGTCTACTTCCCCCCGGAGATGTTCAAAGACTTGCAGATTACCCACTGATCGTCAAATTCACACCAATTCTTGAGTTTCAGCACTCACTGTTTGTTAATCTAATAAACTCACTTGTTAAGCATTGAGCTGTTCTGTCTGGTCCATGACCGGCACCGATGCGGAACCACACGCTCTGAATTCAGTGGGAAATGAGGTCATCTTCAGCGCAACTCATGCGTGTGAAAACACAGCCGAGACAAGATGCTTCACAGACAACAGAAGATGCTGCTGGAGCTATTATCACTTCTGTAGAGCAGCAGGATTAGCACTTACTCAGGCTCATCTGCATTTTCAGTCTATTTAGAATTTACACAGTTTGGACTAGACAAATGGCTGAGAAGTTTCGTTTTATTTTTCCACATAATTTTGCATTTATTGAGCTGGTAATGTTTTGTATATGAAGTGAATTGAATCAAGCTGTGGTAAAATGAGGGAGGGCAGGGAGTGAAAGAAATATGCAGTGGTTGAATGTGAAATGGTGAATTACTGAACCACCATACTGAGCTCACATACGCCCATCACTGAAGCTCTTCACTAACGCCCATGTCTGAAGCAGTGTGGTCCAAAGACAAGGAGTTACAGATGCTTTTGCTGGTTTTATGTAGTTTATGCTGGTGTCTTTTTGTAATGTTGATTGTAGGCTTTTCACTTTCCTCAGCCTTGCCCTCTCCTTGCCTTAATTTTACCAGAGTTTAGAACACGAAAGTTGAGGTTGATTTAGGTTCTCCGCATCATGTGTTGAAAATTTCACTCAAAGCTCTAAATGAGAAATTAGAGAACTGGCCTTCATCTGCTGACTGAATGTTTGATAAATCTTCTACTTATTATATTTGTACATGAAACTAACTCAAGGCACTGCGGTGTGAGTTCATTCTAACTCAAACCATCAAAAATCAGCATCTTACCAATATAAAACATCACAACTGTGAAAATCATTGATGAATCGCTGTTTGTGTAATTAAAAGCAACAATTAGTTTACCAGACATTTGGGAAATGTGCAGCACAGATTGCATCTGAAGGTGGAGATGTGTGGACAGTTCTGACCTCATTACTCTCTCACTCTCTCTATCTCTCTCTCTATCAATGATGCAGGAGAAACTCCACCAGGAGCTTCTTCATCCTGGTGCAGAACACACACTCATGCTTCTCTAATTGCACACTTGAAGATGAGTTTCTATTTGTGTGTGTGTGTGTGTGTGTGTGTGTGTGTGTGTGTGTGTGTGTGTGTGTGTGTGTGTGTGTGTGTGTGTGTGTGTGTGTGTGTGTGAGAGAGAGAGAGAGAGAGAGAGAGCGAGAGGGAGAGAGAGAGAGAGAGAGAGAGAGAGAGAGGATTGAACAGCACAAAAAGTTAACATTTATAAAATGATGTGAACTGTTCATAATATCTTATGTTTTGTCAGCAAACAAAACAAAAAGGCACTTATATATGAATTACATATTTAAAAAAAACAATAAAAGGTTATTAAGTTCAATAAGATACAATCAAATGTGCGTGACTATGACTATTAAGGTCAGAGTAATTTGCTGTCAATGCTCTGAGCCCTAGTTAATTTTGCAGTGGGGATGAAACATTTTAATACGTGGCATTATAATCCATAAAATTAAGTTTTATGATGTTTGTTTATCGATTGTCTGAACATTTTATACGTTTGAACAAATATACGTGTATACATACCCTATATAAATTTGGGAGTACCGTTGCCTGGTTAATAACAACTTAGTGCGCATTACTTCACACGAGTCGTTTTTCTACAGACCCTCGAGGAGATCAGTACCCGCAAGCACACGCACGCACTCTCACGCACACACACGAGCGCGCGCACACGCACACACACACACACACACACACACACACACACACACACACACACACACACACACACACACACACACACACACACACACTGCTCTATCCCGTCAAGCATCAACAAGAGTGAAACAACCCGTTTATAATTATTCAACTAAACAATTATATCCCTCTTTATTTGCTTTATTCCTCAACTTTAATGCATCTATTAATTCGAGTGAAATAAACGCCTGATAATCTGAGCCAATCTGTTCCGCATCAATATGCCGTGCCAATCAAATGCTATGGTTAAGTTCGGCCTCTGGTGACGTAAGACCCGCGTAGTCTCCGCCCACTGCTCTTCCAGCCAATCGTCGTCTGTTTCTTTAAGCACGTTGCGCGCCGCCGCGAGAGTATTCTAGGCCGCTCGTGAGACCAAACACACGGGTTCGCGGGGACAAACACCGAGTGGAAGTGACAAGACTTTATTCTAATGGCGGACACGGCTCATTCGGCTCGGTTGTGAGGTGTCGCTCGTCGCATTCACACCGTGAGTCTCTCATGTTGTGTTCTTTCCGGTTGTGTTTATGTAACGTACGGATCGTTTAACGCTGGTGTAATAATGATGAGTGTGTCTCGCGCTTGCGGGACGGGAGCGCGCGTGCGGTGGGAAACTGTTCACGGACGCGATGCTCCGCTGCAGCTCTGCGTGTCATAATGCAGTTCCACACTTCACGGTGGAGATGTCTCGCCGCATTCGCTATCGCGTGGAAAACACACGGATGTGGGACGATCTTTGTCTGCGTGTTATACACAGACAATTCTGAAATGTAAAGTGTTTGCGTTTATCAGCTGGTCGGGATTCTGGATTCTGTTCTACCTATCGAGGCCCATCTTCCGCAGACCAGCATAGTTCATTAGTGAAATATTGTACGACTACGGGCTTTATACAGGTTAGCTTGTCTCTACGTTATTCTTTATCTATCTCTGTCTGTCCCTCTCTCTAAATATACCAGTCTTTTACTACTGTCTCTCTATATCTTTCTTTCCCTTTCTTTATTTGTATAAGTCTCTTTCTTTCCCTAGTCTCGCATCACTCTCTTTCTCCGTCACACTCTCTTTTTTAACCTTTATTAGTGTTTTCTGTCTTTCTGTCTCATCAGTGTCTTTAAATCTCACAACTCTCTTGAATTAAAACTTGTGATAACGCTGTAATCTGTGACAGTAACTAAAACATATCAAATAATAAGATTTTCAGGTTGATAAGGAAACGCTGTTTATGACTAAAGTGCTAAAAATGCTGTACCTGAAAACTGTAGAGTCCTATAATATTCAAGGAAAAGGGATGGCAAACATTGAATGGAAACAGTGATTTTTGAGGCAGAGATGCTTCAGCGCAGTTCCAGTCTCAGACTCGCTGTGGTTTTCTGAAACGATACGCTATCACTGATCACCAGCGCTGGAGAGTTTACCGCCGTGCTTTTAATTCACATTGAAACAGAGACAAGCCTATGGAACGTTTTTGTTGATTTGTATAACTGTCATGTGTCTTTTACACTTCTGATGGGATCGAGCAGGAAACTCCTCTTTAAACGCAGTGCTTCCTCAAACTAAACTGATACTCAAGTTTCCTGCTCACAAAGGTGTATTGCACAAAAAAGCGCGATCCCTCTACATTTTCTTTTGTATTGTTTTTCTCTTGCAAAATATAATGTTACAGCCCTGGATTTCTGTCCTACAACATTGATGGACATCTGCACAAACATACAGAGAAATGACGGTCATATGTTAGTTTGGTTGAGTGGGCGTGGCCAAATAGGAAGAAGCAACGACGCGTAAGAGAAAATCGCTTATTAAAAATAGATAATATCAATGCTTAGGTAAACCTTTACGTTTCCACCAATCTCCAAACTAACTTCATGATGCTGTATTCAGGACATTTGGTGACACTAGAGAACGTTGTTATGAGTGGTTTTGGTCTGTCACTGTAGTGACGTGCAGGCTTTTGGAAAATTCTTGGAAATTGTTTTTTTTTTTTGTGTTGTGGAAGTGGAGCTGTTTGTGATTCTCAAGGTCCCAGTGTTATCTCCAGCCTTGGAATTTACTGTATCTACTGAAATATTCAGCATTTATGTTGGTTCATCAAATCGCGCTGCACTCACTTTCTTTTAACACTATTTTTACTGTACATTACAGTCGTGAAACAGATTATGTAGTGATCTTATATTAGCAAAATAAATGTTTTTTGAACAGTTTAATGACATAATTCTAATTTGTTCCGACAATAACTGCATCACCACGAATATTAAACATTGGCCGCAGTATTGCATCATCACACCAATAACCTTCATTAAAAAATGTAAAAAGAGTGCCCTCAAAAGTCACTGTGTGTGTGTGTGTGTGTGTGTCCAGCAATTTTAGATTGTCGTCCTCAGATCACAAAAATGAAAAGTAGAATTCCAAATCGATTGATGGTTTTAAAGATCACAAGCATAGTAGCAGAGTCTTAACTGTTTCTGTACAGTGTTTGAATTGACCATGGGAAGTTCTTCTCAAAGCATCTCACACAAAATCTTTCGTTATTTCCTCCGCATCAGGCTCCTCTGAGTCATTCTTTCAGACTTTTTTTTTTTATCAAATAAATAATCTAAGTAGTTCTCACTTAAAGTGACAATCTGATTTGAGCAACAAAGATTACTGTCCTCAGAAGACTGGCAAATCTGATTTCTTGGTTCAATTTTGACTGATTAAGACTAAATTCCGTTACAAACATATGAAGAGGAGAGGGAAGTGAGGACATCAATGGATCCATTTTTATTTGGTGACACGAATAGCTGCTTCACAGTGTTCATTATTTATGTGCATTACCCCATACAGTAACGTACTGTATGTAACTGCCACTGCTCATTATTCAACTTTCCTCTACACCAACTAGTAATTACTGCTGGTAGTTTCCACCTGACTAACTACACAAAAAATACCCAAACAAATTAGGGTCACATTAAATTAGTTCTTGTAAAGTAAAGATGGTTCTGTTAAAAGTAGTTGTAAAACTGAAAAGTACCATTCCAGCTAATACATTCTGCTCAAAATGTGACCCAAATTTCCACCATACCAAATGTGAACGTCTAATTATGATTGAGGAGCCTGCCCAATCACAGAATATCACACACGTAAAATGAGTTTGTAAAGAACAGCAGATCATAGTGACAGTGCAAGTGATTTCCCCTGAACATGCGCTCGATTCACACGTTCTATTCAATTGACTTGAAAAGGAATTCAATCTGACACGTTTGTCCAACACTGCGGAGCCCAACCTTCAACTCTGAACCATCAGATGACACGCTCTTCCTTCCGCCTGTAGCTCCAACCTCTCTGTCCAAGCGATGAAGATAATAGTAAAACATGTTGACCTCGTGAGCTTCAATATGTGTTACTTAAGAAGGTTTTGACAATCTTCAGATCGATAAAAGCATCAAATTACACCTTGCACACAAAAAATACTTTAAATGGGTACTATAAGATCTTGAACTCTCATGTCACTCTCTTAGTCACCTATTTAAAACTTCATGAACTTTTTGACAGACTTGTGAACATGTCACTTTGACTTCACGCCCTAGAACAATTCAGCAGATATTCAAAACTTTTGGATTTTCTCTTTCAAGGTGCACTACAGCAAATCATCTGCCTCCATAAACCCTATCCTCTGCATCCTCATCTCTCTCTCTCTCTCACACACACACACACACACACACACACACACAC
>MU204251.1:1513052-1565898 GCA_017309775.1 Paedocypris sp. Pulau Singkep | reverse complement strand
CTCTCTCTCTCTCTCACACACACACACACACACACACACACACACACGCACACACACACACACACACACACACACACACACACACACACACACACTTCATGTCCTCTTACTACATCCATAAACCTCTTCTTTGGATCAAGCTCACAGGTGCCTGACTTTTAATAATATCGGGGAAAACTTTACTGAGATTGAAAAAGAGTTGAAAACATTGAGCTAATAAAATAACTCTAATTGAGTTCACCAATTATAGAGTTTCAATGTCTGTACTTGTTTTATTGAAATCCAAAAATGAACAATTTAATTGTATGTGAAACACAAGTGAATTTGGTTTGTTGTGACAACAATAAAAAAAAAAAAAACAATGAATTTATAGAAATGTTCACAATGACCTAAGGACGTTTTTGACTCCCATCATTGGCACTTTAGCAGTGTTGTTCAGTGCTGGTGTGTGCAACATCAGTTTCACTTTTCTTCACATACTGGTCTGATCTTTCTCCAGTGAAATGTTAAAATAAAGTTGTTTCAGTCGCAGCCGAAAGAAGAGAGGAGATCAATGATTTTTCTGGTTTAATCAGTATGTTACGTATTTTGTGTTGAAACTCTTTTAATTTTTTTTAATTACTTGCTGAACAAGAATAGAATTAAAATAGAATCAAGTTAAGTAACTGAACTGATCAAAATTAAGCAACTGTGAATAGTTCGTCTACATTGGTTTCTTAAAGCTTATTTGCAATTTTCTGTGCTTGTTTTGTGTTAACTCTACGTGTGACGAAGTTGCTGAATAGAGTTTTGGAAGTGTGTTCACTGGTCCAGAAGCCTGAGGAGCGGAGACTGTTGGTGGATCTGGAGGAGCAGGAGACAAGGTTTTTGACCAGCGTTCACATGGCTGGAACATCCTGAGAGCTTTCCACAGGGCACATCACTGCCGCACCATCTCCTCCTCACTAATTCTGGGCGGCGGAGAACCTGCAGGTTTGCAGCAATTACTCATGCTGAATAAGTTTGTGCGTTGAAACCACGGTTGCGTAATTCCTTTTAGAACGCACACAAGGCCATGAAGTGCACTGAGTCCATCAGTCGTACAAACCAAAATGTCTTTTGTAGTTTGTTTCATAGCAATTGCACACTAAAGAATTCATCGGGTAATCCTCATTTGGTCAATTCGGATGATTTTGTTTGGTTTTAGCATGGTCACAATTTCACTCTAAATGTTTTAATGAAATGTTGAATTTTGTTTTTAAAAGCCAAAACTCTTCTGTCATGAGTTGATCAAATTGTGTCTGAATGGCAAATGGAACCTAGCTGCACCAGCAATATAGCCGGAACTGAAGGGACATTTATCTAGAGGGTTAAACCTCAGGATCAGAACCAGACTGAACGCGTCCGGTTTCCTGTGAGGGATTTGTTGTGAGAGCTTCTCTAACCAGCGCTGCTGAAAGCTTCTCTCTCCCGTCTGTCCGCACCACCATCCTGCCCGTGAAGTAATAACAGCAGACACGCACATATCTGTGAGTCTTCTTTCCCCAAGCTAATCCAGAAGACTTGCGTAAAGCACGTGGCTCTGAGAGCCTGCGGGAATAACACAGATTCTACAGTAGTTCCTCTCCGTTACTATTACAATTGTAAACCACTGATCAAAATATGAAAGTTTTACAGATATTTGCATTCACTGTTTTTTTTTTTCTTCGGATCAAAACATGTTTCTAATAAATACAAAGGAGCCGTATCTTTTAAGATTAATATTATTAGTAATTATGGATTTTTTTTTACCCAAGATAAAAGTTCAAGTTTGAATAAATCTACATTTGTATTTTTGAGCAAACTCTATATTTGTATTATTCAGTAATGCAGCTTATAATTGATATGTTTTTTTGTATTGGCATCTAGTTGTACATTAAATCAGCAGCGCATTCTTACTGCGGCCTGCTCTGTGATTGGCCGACAGCGGATTCCCTAGGAGCCATTGTTCTGTTGGAGGCGGCGAGGCCATCTGCTCCGTCCTCGCGTCTACACAAGCTGCCCGACTCTTTCCGTATCCCGCCGCGGAGTCAGATGCTCCCGCTTCTCTGACTCGCGCTGAAGGTTGTGTCATGGTGTGTGTGTATGTGTCGTCTTGAACTGTTCGTCAACACAAACACGCCAATCTCAGTCCCTGTCCCAGACGCTAGTTATAGATGGCCACATGCTTTTTTTGGTGGACGTTTCCACTTTGACGCATCATGCAAACAATTAGCTGCATTTAATGACATGTTGAAATGCCAAAACTACAATCTGTCAAAAAAATGACTATAATCTGTACTTTGTCCGTGTGCTTGAAAATGCTGCAGTTTAAAAAAAATACAACTTGGTGGAGCACAATCAAAATTGTAATTATTCATAAATTCAACATCTTTTTAAATTCTATTTTACGTTAATAAATTGTAATATATTGCAGTGTAATTGTTCGCAGTTTTTTTTTAAAGATAAAACAAATATCTGAATGATCATGACCGCGTCAGGATGACAACTTTTGAGTTTTTCGTAAAGTCAAAGCAGCACTTTTCTTCGATGAATGAGTCAGAATCCATATTTCAGCTTCAGATGAGAAGTTGTTGGTGTCCTTCAATACGTTGAAATGGGTTTGTTTTTCTGCTGATATCATGTTATAGCATACACGCGGATAAGAGAACTATTCCACCCCTTCTGGTCAAAGATGGAAACGATCATACCTTACTGATGGATTGTACGTGGCCAGGAAGATGTAATGTAAAGATCTGGTTAACTGGCGCGTTGTGAGCGCTGGATGGGCTTTAGCGCGTTGTTCAGTTGGTGGAAAGATTTTAACGTGACCTAGTTTCTATGTGTGGGTAGTGCATGTGAGGACGAGAAGACGGCACTTGTTGAAAAATAAATGGCTGAAGTGCTGCACGTTCGGTTTTTGTTTGCCATCGCATTGCGTCCATTATTAGTCAAACGCTTTGTGCTTTCCTTTTGAATCAAGCCCACAACCTTGATGTAACCAACATGGGGATATTAAATGGTAATTCTCATTTGATGATGATTTTATTATTGTGAGGTCTGTTTGTCTGTCTGTCAACCTATTCCAAAATGTCTTGTTTTAATCATTAAACGAAAGAAGCTGTGAGGTTTGCAGACATTAGACGTTTTTTTTCTGGATGTAAGGATGGTAATAAAATTGCACTGCATTAACTGTTCTACCAAAACAATGATAATCAAAAAAAATGATAAATGCTTTAAATAATTTTTTATAATTCTAGAAGAATAAAGCCATTTATTATTCACAGTGGAGGCATCACACGTCAGCATCTTTAAGTACCGTGAAAGAGAGGTTCTAAAGCAAAGTTATTACGCAGCAAAAGCGCCAAAGCCAAGCGAGCACAAGGCTAAAACTAAATTAATAATGATGGAAAAATAGGAATAATTATAAAGTGATGCTAGTGTGTTAAATGAGACAACTGCAGTCTGGTGGAAATCAGTAGTGCTATTGGTGGAGTGTGACTGCGGCATGAAGGAAAGCTCTCCATAGCTCAGTCTCTGGTGACTCTCCTGACTGGTGACACTCCAGGTCCAGCTTAGTCACTTTGGCTGGGACCTTCCTATCACCCTCTTCCAGAACTCTTGGCAGAGCTGGATTTCGTGATGACCTTGTCCCTCAGTGATGCAGCTGCTCCGTACTGGATGGTGAATCCCACCACAGAGTCACCGAGGCTCTTTCGAAGTGCAGTACATTTCCTGTACAAAGCATTTGTGTTAGGAACCATGCGGTGGAAGATGTTCTGGCCTCTCTCCAACTGCTAACAGTTCAATGTCTCTGCAGCACAGCTTCTCTTTAACCTGTTCTGGTTTACACCACCTCATACCGACTAATCCAGTCCTCCTCCCTTCCTCCAGAAGTGCAGGATGAGTGTCTTCAGCCAGATCTCTGTGGGACACTGCTTGTTTGAGACTAGCGCAGACCTCGCCTGAGCTAGAAAATCTTTTTGCTGGGAAGAGATCTAACATTTTCCGTGCTGATGAAGGGGAGAATGTATGAACTTTTTTTTTTTTTGTTCCACAAAATTGTCTCCAAGTTCGCGTCCTCCCAGCTCGACTGGGATTTAATGTCTGTCTCTGAGGAGGAGGATGGCACAGACAGCCGATCCCAACTGTATTGAGTGGGTTGTTGCGCATTGTTTAAAAAAAAAAAAAAAAAAAAAAAACATGGCGGAATGCAAAAATTGTTTAAAAATAATGAGAGGAAAGAAAGAAGCTGATGTAACCACACGTAGGTGTGTCTAGAAGTTAATGTAGACCAGCATTGACGAAATTCATACTTTTCAGTGACTGTGGTGATACTTGTAGAAGTAATTTCAGTAACGTCAGATGCAATCAAGCTCTTCCCTTTTTTTTTTTTTTTTTTTAGTTTGTTTGATTCTGCCCTTTTTAAGCTGATCATTTCATATTTATGGCCAGTTGTGGCCTAGTGGTAGGAAGTAGGACTTGCCACCAGATGTTGCAGGCTCGAATCCCGAAACCATAGGTACCACAAATAAAGTGTTCTTGAGCATAAGACTGAGCCACCCTGCTTACTCTGCGGTTACTGTGATGTTTACCTCACTAGATGGGTTCAAATGGATTACTAGTATGTGGTATCTTCTGACCAGGCCTGAGCTTTTTTTGGACCAGATCTTTCCCTCACTTTCACTTTCTTCTCTAGACTGTCAGTGAACTTGATTAGTTCCTGGATGTTCTCCCAAAATTTAGCTTGCTTGTTAGACTTTCGTTGCCCATGTACTGTTCTGAGACCTGTAGCGGTCATCATCAACAACTTCAACCAACGAGCTCTTAACGTGCTTTAAATGTTTGGCTTCCTCTGTTACGGAGACTAATAATGTGGAATAAAGCAATGCTACTTTTCATTTGTCCTTGACTGAACTGATGCTTCCAGAATTCCATACTTTAACCCAGGGGTCGGGAACCTATGTCTCGCGAGTCATATATGGCTCTTTTGGTGGCTGCATATGGCTCTTAGACAAAGCTTTAAAAATACATAGATGTAAAACGTTCTCCGGTATTTCAATCCCATTCATTTCCTGGTGGCGGGCGTTGGAGCAAATCACAGCTGTCCCCCAGACAACACCATGTTTCTATTGGATAATGCTTAACGTTGTCGTGACGTCAGGCCCTTCTGTTTAATATTCAGTAGTTCGTTAGCGAAAGCGGAAACCCCCAAGACAATGCTATTTAACCGAATGGAGTAATTTTCCTTTGTGGAGAGAGAGCAGCTTCTGTATGGAATCAGGTTTTAAAAATATCTAATGTAAATTAATAAAAACGAAAAGAATTCTAAGTTTTTGTTTAGTGTTTTTACGCGTGCATTCTCAACTATCAAAACTTTTTTCCCGTTGCGTTTCAGATAGTGTAGCAGCGTGCGCGCGCGGTGCCTGCGTACAAACACCAGGGTTTGCGTGTTAGCGTGTGTTGGTGAGAGCGACGTTTGCTAGACGTATTTCTTCTGCAGTTGTTTTACAAGCCGCGTGTTGTCCAGCGATCGCTTAATGTGGGGTAGAATAAGTAAAAAGTGGATGCCCTCCTGATATTTGATTTCTTTTATTTGTGTTGGATTTATTGGATACATATATTTGTGTATGTCTGAGTTTATTTTAAGCCATTTTAATTTTTGTTAAGGCTTTAATGTGCGTCAGAAGAATAATACTCATGCCAGTGCGGAGATCCTGAAACAACCGCAGGATGTGTGCGCCGTATTTCTGGTCTTCACGTTTGATTCTGTCAGAATTAAAAGTTGAAAACAAGCCACACAAATATTAAGACATTTCACATATAATAACAGAATATCAAACGAAGTTATCAAAACGAGTTGAAAGACTTGTTGTCCTGCATTTATTGGTTTTACAAATATGCATAGATTTGTATTAGGTATGGCTCTTTTGAACTTAATTTTTACCAATATGCCGTGTTTATGGCTCTCTCAGCCAAAAAGGTTCCCGACCCCTGCTTTAACCCTTCTGATTGTGATACTTCAAGCGCTGATTTTGAACCAATGCCCCTGTAATGAGGATCTCCGTAGACAAACAGAAGTTTATTCAGAGCGTTTGTCATGGCTGAGGTTTATTTGTGGCATCACGATGACTCGAAGGCTTCTTTTTTGCTGTGTGGTTTGTCAGCATGTGTCTCCTCTGTCTGTCTCCAGTGGCTCTCGGCTGAGTGAAGCAGCAGTGTTTTCTAGTTCATGTCAATCACTGACTCCTTTTCAGCTTCCTCAGGGTAAATGTGACTGCACTGGCTGTTCACAACCAGAGATAATGATCCAACTCCTTACACCGATGCTGACCTAAAGAGAAACCGTCAACACTAAAGTTAATGAACACATTGACCCATGGAACAATTAATACATCAAATGGCCAAAATAACTGTGTGAATGATCACAATTGTGTGATTCGCGGTTTAACATTTCGTCAAATGACCGTTCTCTGCGCATTTCTTAGCTTATCAACTAGTCTTGTCTATTCACCAATCAACGAGTGCTGAATGCTGATTATCCAATCAACGACGAAAGGTCGCAAGTCTCATACCCAATCAATGGATCACATGTTTATAAACTACCAATACAAGACGCAATGTCAAATGTCTATTAACCAATCAATAGGAGACTCTAGTGGCGTGAGGTCACGTGTCTAATGAACAATTTAAAAAACTTTTTTGTCACATGCACTAACAAGCAGTGACATGTTTTGTACAACTGCTACGTTGTGACAATACGGATCTCACGCCGACATTCAGCACGACACTCTGATCACTCAGTCACATGTCTATTGATTGATCAATGCGAGACTTTGGTAAAACAAGGTCACTAGTCTATTAACCTTTCAACGCAAGACTTTGGTGACACAAGGTCACGAGGGTTTTTACTGATCAATGTGAGACTTTGATGACACAAATTCACGAGTCTATTAACCTTTCATCGCGAGGCTTCCGCTGACGCAAGGTCACATGTCTTTTAATTTTTTTCCAAGTCCCACAAATCAAATATTTTTATGAATATGTGTTCTCTTATATAACAAAATGAATGTGTGTGTTGGTCTCTATCAAGTTCAGTCTCATTCTGTTCCATTAGATTAAACGGACTGTTGCGCTTGGTCTTGCTGTCTCAGCGACTCTCGGCATGCGAGTGACACTTTGGGCCTGGAGTTTCTTGCCGTGACATACTGAGAGTTTGATGCTAGAGCCAGTGTTAGTTGTGATGCTGGAGTGTGGTGACACAGACGTCTGATGAGACAGAGCAAATACGCAAAATCTTGAGTAATTACCAATAACAACAAAACTATTGGGGTACTCGAGGTATATTCTTTGACCTTGAGTTTAATTAAATCCAAGGACCATTTTTGATGCTGCTTTTTTCTGTAACAATATTCTGGATCTTCAGATCACGACAAAATGAATGTCAAGTTTATCTCTTTCATGTTGAAATCTTCGGCACTGACACGTAGAGTTTGTAGTATGGCTCACATTTATTTCATAATCATGCTGTGCTGTCAAACTGTACGTTTTGGCAAATGTGTGTGCAAAGAAGAACCAGATTGATTAACAGAGCAGAACATTCCATGACAAGCTGCTGGACTGTGGAATTAAAAGATGCTGATAATGAAACCAACCGGACAGAGTCGATGAATCTGTCGGGACCCCAACACATCTGGACCTTTTCCATTAACAAGGTGTGCCACACGCAGCAGAAAACTAAATGGCTGAAGACAAGAGGAAGCTGATGACTCTGTCTTATCTGCCGCAGCCGCTGTGTGAGGTGTCGGCCGCAGACCGTCTGAGCGGCTTCAGTTGCGTTAAGCTCTTGTGACAGCGGTGTTCTGTAGTGTTCCAGGATGGCAGAGGCAGCGGGCTCTAATCCGACAGAGGATGGCTTGTCTTTCCTGATAACGTCTCCAGTATCGAGAGCATCTACACGGGCAGAGTCGGTCTGCTAGGTGCTTCGCTCTTCAGTGGGTGTCCGATGGTTGGGCTGTTTGATGTTTGGGTGGTGTGCTTGTTTGTTGGTTGGGCTGTGTTAGGTGGGTTGTGGGTGTTGTTTGATAGTTGGGTGGTTCTTTAGGTGGGTGGTGTGTGTTTGATGGTTGGATTGTTATATGAGTGTGGTGTGTGTGTGTGTCTGTGTGTGTTTGATGGTTGTGTTGTGTTAGGTGGGTGGTGTGTGTTTGATGGTTGGATTGTTATATGAGTGTGGTGTGTGTGTGTGTTTGATGGTTGTGTTGTGTTAGGTGGGTGGTGTGTGTGTTTGATGGTTGGATTGTTATATGAGTGTGGTGTGTGTGTGTGTTTGATGGTTGTGTTGTGTTAGGTGGGTGGTGTGTGTGTTTGATGGTTGTGTTGTGTTTGGTAGGGGGTGTGTGTTTTTTGATTGGGTGGTTTTTCAAGTGGGTGGTGTGTGTTTGATGGTTGGGTGGTGTTTTAGGTGACTAGTGTGTGTTGTTTGAGTGGTAGATTGGTCGGTGGTGTTTGTTCCAGATGTGCGTGTGGTGGGTGGTGTGTGTGTTTGATGGTGTGTGGTGTCCAGTGGGTGGGAGCTGTTATTTGCTCTGTAGTGTGGTGGGCGGAGCATTTTGGTCTTAAGGTTCATTGGTCAGTCTGATTACACATGCAGCTTTGTAAATGAGATTTAGTTCTTGCAGATTTCTTCAGATGGCTGGTGTTTTTATAGATTTCAGAGCAGTATATTAGTGTTGGATTTGCTCTGGCTGTTGGAAGAAGTGGTTGTTGAATTTGGGATGAATCTTTGTTTTCTCCGGTATTGATTTGTGTGGAGACGAGAGTCGTGGGAAAGAGAACGTTGAGCTTCATTATGCAGAATAAATGTTGATGTGCCTTTAAGATATAAAGACGGCTGCCGAGCGCTGACTGATTCAAGTAAGATTCTTTTAATTGCATTAATTATCCGGGACTTAATTTCAGGCCTTATTCTGTTTGTGAGTTTGGAGCTGGTGATGTCATCATGCATGACAAATGCATAACCTGCCATGTTTCCCCACCATCTAAAGTCCACGTCTCCGGATTCTGGCTGGCTTCCTTCCGGTGTTGAGAACGTCTCCGTTACTGATGTCTTGGCACGTGTTTGGCGGCACCATCCTGCTCCCGGGCTGCAAAATGGCGGGAAACTTTTTATAAATCTGTTTGAGCTGTTTTTCAAACAGAAAAACCATTTGATCTTTATCCTGTGAATTCAGCTCATTCAACAGTGATGAATAATAGATCATGTTTGGATGAAACTAATAAGCCACTGTCATTTATACAGTTGGAAAATGTTCAGCTATTGATGGATGGAACCTGGTTGAAGAAACCAAGCTGAGATTTTTTTTTTTCACCGACCTGCCGATGTTTTTCGGACCGTGACGGTTCTCCTGTAGCAGGTGTTGGCATCACTAAAGGTCTTGATTCTGTGTAAGTCACATGAGCAAGGCACCTTCTCATCGGCGGGAAATGCAGATTTGTGTTTGTCACACTGCCGCCGCCGTCGTCTTGTTGTTTTCGGCTCTTTGACTGGTGTCATGTCTGGTGTTGTGACATGTTTAAGCTGACGTGCTCTCAGCCTTCTAACCAGTGTTTTCCCGATTTCCTCAGTCGCTTTTCAGAACGTTGATGGTGAAAGGAGGGATTAAAATGGGATGCATTTCCCGAGCAGGAAGTGGTGCTGTACATGCGGAATGAAGGCAGAGAAAAGCAGAGCGCCGACACTGTTTACCATCTTTCTCCTCCGCTGCTTCTGTCATTCGCCTTTGGTGGGATGAAGGGTCTATTATTAGATGAGTTTCAGCGCGTCATCGGTTCACAAAGCTCTATTCCGAGACCCCGATGAAACCACTGTTTCAGCCTTTCTGTCCTTCACGCCTTTGTGTGGTATAAATCACCGGTGTGTGTTGTGATTGTTTTCAGATCATGCACAAGCAGACGGAAAGTATTAAATACTATATTCGGTTTTAATAATGTTCTCTCATACTTACAACTTTGACCTTTACTATCTTATTATTTCAAAACTATTTCAAGCAGCAATGGTGGTGAGATTTATTGTTTGCAGACGATTCCTCAATAAACTGAGTAAAATAATGAAAGTGTCCATAGTGATGGTGGTTTCCTCTGTGTTTCAGGACGGAGAGCGTTTGGAGACGTCGCAGCGGATCTTCTGTGTGTAAGTGAACATACAGTGAAATAGGACACGGGCGTTAAGAATTAAAGCGCTGCATTCATTCATTTATTTAAGGAAGGAGATGTTCATATAGCTCGAATGACCAATGGCGGATTCCTTTACTTTTTCACCATCTATGTGCTTTCTTATTTTGCCAGTTTCATGTGGTAGTTTACGTCATGTATCTCCATGTCCATGTTGCTGGTATACGTGGAAATGTGTTTTCCTTTGAAACATTTCCATCACGACCGTTTGTCCTTCTCCTGGCCTGGTTGATTTTATTATCAGACACGGAGACCCGCAGGAGCCCGAATGTGGAGTTGTGAGTTCATTATTGGGTTTTCTGTCAATATAAATAAGTGCAGTGAAACCTGCTCTGATGCCCCGGAGCTCTGGACACGTTCTGATAACGTCCTCTGCAGAGCCGTCAATAAAGCCAATGATGCAGATGCTCGGACGTTTGTCACGTGAACTCGTGGCTTGAGCGTTCTGATTGGTTGAGATGCGAGAGCCCAGGCCAGTCCGGTCTGACGGAGATGTAAAGTGTTACTGTCCCGCGATACCTTCTCTCAGGTTTAGAAGTCATGTGGTAGGTCTCAGGTGCCCATCTTGTGTTTGAAACGTGGCTCTTTGTCTGAAGTCTGTCTGAGACTTGTGTTTTAGTAAGCTTGTTTTATTCCTTCAATTTTATAGCCATGTTTAATTTAAGAAATGTCTTGTCCAGGCAGGAAAGTGTTAAGTGCGTGTGCACGTGCATGTGTGTTTGTGCGCGCACACTTGTGACTTTGTGTGTGTCACGCTGAGCGAGGACGGTCATTGACAGAATGCAGCGCTCAGCAGGAAAGCCAAGCAATCTGTTTTTCACATACAGCCCCAACAGACCTCACCTATAATTCTAGATTAATTATCTATTTTTCATTTAATATTTTGTGTCTAAATTTTTTATGAAAATATTGCACAGATTTGCAGTGTGTTGATCTGTTCTGACTGTTTGTGTGTGTGAACATGTCCTTTTTAGTTGCTTTACTCTGAGAAGCATTTTATTTGGTCAATTTTTTCCAGTTTATAATTGATACTTTAGGCTGTTTCAAATTAGTTCAAGTTTAGTTTATGATTTAATTTAAATATCTGTACAAAACAACAGAACAATTAATGTATTTAACATCGACTGTTTTGGACCAGCGAGCAGATAAATTGACCATAATGGCTCGGAAAACAAAACCCACTGAGAGGGAAAAAGGACTCGCTGGTGCCGTCTCCTCTGCACTGCTAACATTACAAAATCGTTTGTGGGCTGGTGGTTCTGGAACGTCATCTCTCTCCTGAAGCGACTTCATGCCTCTTGCAGATGACAGAAGATGTTAACCCTTCCCAACGGTCAAGACCATTTGCTGTCTTGACCAATGCCGTCTTCCTCGTGATGCTCCAGAAGTGACAACATCCCTTATCTGAGCAGAAGTGTAGATCACTGAGGAACATGAAAACAGAATAAGAGATTGTTGGCAAAGACGTTCATTGACATAACTGAAAAAAATCTTTGTCAGTTGATTTTGTTCAAGCCATACAAATTAGGCCTTTCTATGTCTTTCCTTTATGTTCTAAACATGTAGTTCCACAGTGTTTTATTGAAGCAATGGTTCTGAGTCTAGACATAAACTGATTTACTGTATCTGGATCTGGAATTGTAAAGCCATGAAAGGAGCTTTACAACATTTCTGGGTGTTTTGAGTAGGCCACAAGACATTCAGAAGTATGTCCAATCATTTTAGTAGGAGATTATGGTTTTTATGTTTAATTCCAAATGGTTTAGCTGTCAAGCAAACGCAAATTGCTCGTATTATGGCTGTGATTATCTCGAGCAGTGTTTTCCTTTGTTCCAACTTCTTTTAATCTCGCTCGCTTGAGCCAGTCAAAAGCCTGATCAAACTCCAGCGCAATGTAAAACACAGAAGTCTTGCGTGACAATGGCAGCACAAGTGCGGTTTAAAGGCACGAGGTGAGCGAGAGGACAAAATGTGGCCAGGATGTTAAAACGGGAATGATATTGAGTGTATTGTCTGCCAAGCTATGGTTTTGTTTCTTGAGCTGCGTATGATTAGCCGTTATGGTGTTGACTACTAGTATTATTTGCAACGTGTTCAGGGGGATGGCCAGCCTCATTTCTATCAAATAAGCAGCTAACAAGACATAAACCCCTAATAGATCAACCAATCACATGATGACACCCCCCCAATAATGGATGAACTAGTTACATGATGGCTCTTCCTAAAGAAAAGGGTCAACCAATCACATGACAATACACGCCTCTAAAAAGGATCAATCAATGACATGACAAGTCGTGCCCCAAATTAAAGATCACATAACAGTATACGCCCCTAATAAGGGATCATGACATGACAAGCCACGCCCCCAATAAAGGATCAACCAATAACGTGAAGTCTCACCCTAAAGAGAAGGATCAACCAATCACTTGATTACACGCCACTAATTAAGGATCTACCAGTTACATGAAGGCTCTCTCTAAAGAAAAGGGCCAACTTGATGACACACCACTAATAAACTGATGGATCTAATAAAAGACCTACTGGTTACGTGTTGACTCATTCATAATGAAAGATCAACCAATCAGTTGACAAGATTTGTCCTCTAGTAATGGATTGACCAATCACACCAGCTATCTCTGGTACAGAATCGACCAATCACCTCATGACTTACTCTTAGTAGTGGATCAACCAGTCTCTTGACAAAAGACTTCCTGATAGATGATCAACACATTTCAGTGTTGGTGCTGAAAAGTCTTTAACTGTCCCACCATCTTGCATTGCCGCTCTCTGTTATCAAACTGATTCAGAACTTGGCTTGTATCTCACTCTACTGGGACAAGAACATACTGGAGAACTCAACTGCCGCTCATGAGCTTTCCACCTGTTTACTGCTCGTCTCAAACTGCTGAACAGTGTGAACATCTGAGTCCGAGCCTGGCAGGGCAGAGAACAGCTGGACACGAACTCTGCGACCCTGGTAAAGAGGCGGTAGAAAGTGCTTGACCTGCTTTGATTGTATGTCAGTGTTTTGCGGTCAGGAACTGTGTTTGCATTCTGTTAGAAATATGAGGAGGTCTGGGACTCCATTCCACAATTCTGCTGACTCTGCTGCCTCAGCATCTAAACTTGATGATTCCTCACCATCGGGTTCTTGATGTTGGTTCACTGTGTTTTCCACAACTGCACTGCACATTTCTCAACCTTCCTCGGACCCATTTTCTGAATTACAAGGCCGACTGTCGAGTCAGGTGGGTGAAGACCCGATGGAGACTGGCCTGTGATCCACCAGTGGATGACTCACTCTCATCAGCTCTAGTTCTGCATGGCCGATCCATGAAGATGATCTGATGAATCTTCCTGCCAGTCCTCTGATGACACCTGGAATGTAAAACTTTCACAAGAAATATACATTTTCAGGTCACGGCTGTTCTATGGTCAGATCTCTTTTTTTCTTCAGGTGGGAGGGTCGGATGCTCGTGACCTCCAGGTGTGCGAGTATGCGGTGCGTTCTTCTCTCCAGAGACTCGGCCCAGTTCCAGATTGAGAAAAATGTGAAGAAGCACCTACAAAACAAGCCCTTATCTGTCAAGTGCCAGAGCTTTTCCCTTGATGCCGCACAAACACAAGCACCTTCATCCTGTTCCTCTTCTTCTTCTCCGTGTGTGTGCGCAAGACTAACCGTTTATTCAACGTTTGTTATGATTATGAATATTTATTGAATAACTAACATTTCCACCTTTAATTTTTCTACAATGTTCCCAGCAATTATTTTGCTTTTTAAACTAGAAAATTAAAAATCACGTAATGGTGGTAATTTGTATTATTAAATATGTTGTTGTAATGGTGATAATGAAATGGACACTGTGATGGACCGTGTTTTATTTGCTGCTGATTTATGGAGACGTAGAACGCTGGAAGCATCTGATTAATGGAGAATATCCATGTGGTGATGGAGCAAGAGTGAATCTGTAACGTCTGTGGTGGTCATCTAGATTAATCTGCTGCAGTGGACGTGTGTCTGACGTTTTTAATGCCTCGGAGTTCACGGAGTTTGATGATCACTGTGTGGTGGGATTACACTCCGCTCTGGGATAACGGCCATGGTGCCCCCCGTTGGAGAGAACTAGTTATTGCACACGTGGATCAACAAACCCTTATTTATTTGAAATATATTTTATTACTAAAATTCGGTCTCACTTTCTCTATCTCTGTCTTTCCCTCTCTGTCTGTCTGTTTGTATATCTTTACAAATCATTAAAAAATATATTAAAATCCTGCAGTTATGGACATTGGCCACACGAGGGAGTCAGAGGTTTTAAAGTAGATTTTTTTGGTTTTGTTTTTCTCACCTTGCTTTATTTCTTTATCTGCTTCATGGGAAATCATTTTTGTTCCTCTTTCAGTCATGTGTATAAATGTGATTCTTAATGAAGCTTCAGGTTAGCTTCACCTAGTCAGCAGAGCTGGTGTAGTTTACCAGACCAACCAGTCATGGGTTCGATTCCTAAGCGGGATGAACGCAGCTGATAAATGTCAAATTTTATTTTAACGTACATTATTTGACGACTACGTTTTACAATGCAGTTTATGTTTGCAGTTCTCTTTCTGTCCCTCTGCTTTTTTCTCTCTCTGCTTCTGTCTTTTTTTCTCTCTCTCTCTTTTTCCCTTGTCTGTCTTTTTATACTGTCTGTCTGTTTTTATACTGTCTCACGTCTCCGTCTACCCCTCCTTTCTCACTCTCTCTCTCTTTCTCTGTCTATTAACGTCTTTGCGTTGGTCTCGGACTAAGAAAAGCGCTATACAAATGAACTTCAACTTTTTACCCCTCCTTCTATCTCCCTCTTATTCTCTCTTTCTAACTCTTATTTCTCTTCCCATACTATCTCTCCTATTCTCTTTCTCGCTCATTCTCCCTCTTTGTCTGTCTATAACCCCCCCCCCCCTCTATCTCCCTATTACTCTCTTTCCAACTCTTCTCTCTCTTCCCATACTATCTCTCTGTTATTCTCCTTCTTGCAGTTATTCTCTTTCCTTTGTCAGTATATCATCCACCCACCCAACCCACCCCACTCCTCACTCCTCTCTCTCTCTCTCTCTCTCTCTCTCTCTCTCACTCACTCACTCTGGCTCGCTCTTTCTCTCAGTCTATTAGCCCTCCTCTCTCTGGGGTTGGTGTGTGTGTGTGTGTGTGTGTGTCTGTGTGCACATGAGGTAGAGAAACACAGACCGGGTTCAGACTCACCATGGCTCTGGTTCTGGAAGCCACTGACTTTTCTGGGGCCTTTTACTCCCTCATTAGGACCCGGTTCAAGAGACGCCGCAAGAAACGTTCAGAGCGTAAAGGTCAGCGTGCTTTCCTCCGCAGAGCGTCCGGCTCCGTCAGCGTGTTGTGTGTGAATGTCGCTGCTCAGTGAGTGTGTTGTGTCTGGTAAACGGCTTCAAGCTGTTGAATGGCTTCGTGATGTAATACAGTTCCACTCTAGAGAGTTTAATCAAACATGTCTCATGGAGAAAATAAACAGTGATTTGTTATGTAGACCTGTTTGTGAAGTTCTTCTTTTTTACAGAAGGAGTTTGTGTGTGTGTGTAAGTGTGGATTTCTCACTTTTTTTGCACTTTCTTGTTTGCATGCTAGAGGTCTTTAGGTTCTCAACGGTGGAATCTTCTGGCCTGCGGTGTCTCCTGGCTAACAAAACATAATGTTTTTGGTGGTCTGGTCTTGTTTTATTTGGCGTTTCTAGTGGTCTGGTCTGGTATGATCTGAGATTTCTGCTGTTCTTCTGAGGAGTTCTGGACTGATCTAAGGTTGTTGGTGTTCTGTTTTAGTTTAATCTGAAATGTATTCAGTTCTGGTGGTCTTGTCTGGTATTTTCTGAGGGTTCTGGTGGTCTGGTCTGGTACCTTCTAAGGTTCCTCGTGGTTCTGAGCACCTTGTCTGCTGACTGACGGCTTCCTGCAGTTCAGTTCTAGTAGTAAAATGAGTGATATCCGTACTAAACTACTCTAAAGTACCTTACAGTTTATTCCTCTTTAATAGTAGAATTAGACTGTTTTGTACTTGTCTTTTATTCGTGTGTGTGTGTGTTTGTGTGTCAGGTGTGGTGGAGCTGAGCCGGTCCAGACGTTTCCCCGTCATGGATGTGGATGAAGAAGAGAACATGAGTGAGTTAATGAGTTTTATTGGAGTTAACTTATGACTTACTCCATTTTTTTAGATTAAGAAATTGACATTACAGTAATATTGACAGTACACTGTTAAATACAACTTTTGTATTAACAATAATTAATAACGAATAATTAAATAATTAATTAATTTGTTAAATACTACATTAATTTCTTTGATGTGGACATATTTCACTGGTGTAATTGTCTCTTTTCGTGTAGAGACCTCGGACAGGCTGTTTCAGTTGATTCTCGTTTTTCATTATTATTAATAATCCTACTTGTTTATTTGCTTCGCGGGGTAGTAGAATCTTTTCCTTCTGCAGGATCTTCGATTTTACAACACTTCACTTTCTGGTGATTTTTGCGACAGTTTCAGGTTTTTTGTATTTGTTGTGGAAAGAAAAGATCTTCAGAGTCCGAAGTAAAAGACAAAAAAAAAAAACACACACATGGCCCGGAGACTGAACTCTGATGTTCTTCTTTTCCTTGGTGCTTGTCGAGAAGACGCCATGTCTCACAGATCGAAAGCAGTTCTGGCGATGTGATTAAATGATCCTTCACTACCTTTATACCTATAGAAAAATCTCTAAAAATGCAATTCACTATTGTCTATCAAAGAAATCCACTGCTACACCTAAGAATTATTGCATGTTTTTCTTTTGTTTTTCAAACTTGCTTTAGAATAAACGCCTGCATCATTTAAAACGTCAAAAGAAATAGAGTAACATGTTTTTTTCTATTGCTGGTGCCACCCCGCACCACTGGTCTGATCCATAAGAAGAAATAGATTTTTTTTTCATTGTCCATTTTTTCCAAGTCTGAACTCAATAGTAAAATTCTAGACTTGTGATCATTTTGACTTGCTCAGAAGTGTGAAGCTGTGTGAGATCAGACTTTCCTTTTTTTGGCCTCGACTTTAAACATAAACTGATGTGATGGCGTCTGCAGTAAGAGAACCGTGTTTAGGAGTTTGAATGGACTCAGCAGGTGAGTCGCGTGCTGATCGCAGGAGTTCGCTTCACCTTCACCTGTGGATTTCTGATGAAGCTCCAGGTTTTGTCCCTCTGATTTTCCCTCCTGTGTTCCTGGCTTCTCCTTCTCTCAGTTTATTTTCCAGAAATCCTCCTGCTCTTCTGTTTCCCCCTGTTCACGGAGCGTCTTCTCGCTCCTCTGCCACTGAAAGCAGTAACCTAGAGCTTTTGCTGAAGGATGTTATAAATGAAAATTTAGACAAAGTTCCATCTGATTTGTCAACGGGGCAGGATGATGTGTGTTTCCTCTGAATTACCTTTAGTATTACCAGAATGAACAGGACATGGATTATTACATAAAAGTGTTATAGTGTTACAGTTGTATGTATAAAATATATAGTAAATATATTACCATGTAGTGTTTGGAAGAAAGCAAAACAAAAACGTTTCTATTTTCTTTTTTTTGGGAGGGTAGAATTATGATCCTGGAATAGAAATCTGTCTATGTTTGCGACATTGCCCTAAAAATGAAGTTTGGCTTTGTCCTTCATGTTTTTCAGATTTTTTTTTTTTTTTTTTTCAGATAAAATAATATTATCTTATTACCGTCCACAAAGGATTTAGCGATTATTGTGAGAGACCGTAATTATTCAAAGTATGTGTTAAAGTTTCGGAAAAGGAAACTTATTTTCCTTTAGACTTAATACGACACGATTTTCTTTAATTCTATTTAGTGTGATGTCATTTAGCATTTTGGAAGACAGTACACACATCACTTGTTCGGTTACAAAGAAAGATAAAGGAATCTATAAATTTTGCATTTACAAGATCCTGCAACGAAGGCGTTGTAAGTTACTCTTTCTGGGCACCGCAGGTTCGTGCAGCACCGACGTAAAGGAAAACCGCAACCTGGACAACGTGTCTTCTAAGGATGGAGCTGGTCTGCTGGAGCAGCTCCCCAACGGTAGTGGAGGCGGGGCTCGCAAACGCCCCCTGGAGGAGGGCAACAATGGCCACGCCCACACCAAATTCAGAGCCAAGAAGCGTAAGAAAACGCCAGGGCCGGTTCTGCCCAAGAACGCCCTGATGCAGCTGAATGAGATTAAACCGGGCCTGCAGTATAAGCTGCTGTCTCAAACCGGCCCGGTCCACGCACCAGTGTTTGTCATGACTGTGGAGGTCAACGGGCAGCTGTTTGAAGGCTCGGGACCCACCAAGAAGAAGGCCAAGCTGAACGCCGCCGAGAAGGCACTGCGCTCTTTTGTGCAGTTCCCCAACGCGTCGGAGGCGCACCTGGCCATGGGCCGCACACTGAATGTCAACACGGACTTTACCTCCGACCAGGCCGATTTCCCCGACATGCTCTTCAACGGGTTTGAGACGCCGGCCCCGCCAGAGGAAACCTTTTTCCTGGGCTCTAACGGCAACGGCTCGGTGAACTCGCTGGCTGAGTTTCCCTTGGCGCCGGCCCCTGGTACCAACAGCCTGGTGCAGACGCCCCTGCCGCCCTCCTCTTCCTTCAGCTCCTCCGCCAGCGGCAAGAACCCCGTCATGATCTTGAATGAACTTCGGCCGGGCCTGAAGTACGAGTTTGTGTCGGAGAGTGGCGAGAGCCATGCCAAGAACTTCGTGATGTCAGTGACCGTGGACTCGCAGACCTTCGAGGGCTCGGGCAGGAACAAGAAGCTGGCGAAGGCCCGGGCGGCACAGGCGGCTCTGTCGGCGCTCTTCAACATGCAACTGGACCAGACGCCTTCACGACAGCCCATTCCCAGAGAAGGTCTTCAACTGCACCTTCCACAGGTGAGACAGCCATATTTGAGCAATAATAGCAACTCCAACACCGTTTTGTCTGGTTTTTTGTTTTGGGAACATAACTAGCGTGAGTATGTACGTATATATCCAATGACTTAATGAGCACGTTTCAGAGTGTCTAGGTCAGTCCTGCGAGGAGAGCGACCCTGAAAACAGCCTGATCTTAATTAACATCTTCCTCTGCATCCTGTCAAAAAAAAAAGAATGTTTGGCTTGTGAATGCAGGACTTCTGACCACCATTGATGCACGAAGCTATTCTCTTCTCTAATCTGATGTCACATAATTAACCTGCTGCCAATGTGACCTGCGTGTGACCTGTGCGGGTTTTAAGTCGAAACACACTCCTCACATTGATTGATCTTTCCATTGTCTTTGTTGTGAAAAAACGAAGAAAGGGCATCCTGGGAAGTCTGGCGTTCAATGCCAACACAAAGTATTTAACAACACTGACATTTCTCACTTTGCCTGGAAACGTCAGTCATTCTATACAATGACTGCAGCTTTTACTGCTTGATGGAAACCTACGTATATTCCTATATATAATTTCCTCTCTGAACCAGGTTCTAGCTGATGCTGTTTCTCGACTGATAGTGGAGAAGTTCAGCGAACTGACAGAAAACTTTACCTCTCCTCATGCGCGACGAAAAGTTCTAGCTGGAGTCGTCATGACAACAGGTGAGACTTCCTCGCCGTACTTCTAACTAAACCAGAAACTAAACCACAAAAAACACTGGTCATGAGATGCAGACCCACAGGTAATGTACACTAGACATGATTAATGAGAACACATTCTATGGAATATAAACCAGATGTTTTCAAAACTGCAGTGTGATGTTTCTTCACTGTGTGTTTTGTTACTCAGGCACTGACGTGAAGGACGCTCTGGTCATCTGCGTCTCTACAGGGACCAAGTGTATAAATGGCGAGTACATGAGTGACCGCGGCTTGGCTCTCAACGACTGTCACGCTGAGATCATCGCTCGCCGCTCTCTCATCAGGTTCCTCTACATGCAGCTGGAGCACTTCCTCAGGTCCGCACAGTCACTCTCACTGCTGGACGAAGCAGCATTACTCTTACAGCATTAGCATAAGGTTTTACTAGGTGGTTCTAGAACAGGAGTCAGAACACCAAGAAAGTAAGGAAATGTTTGCTAATTAATGACGTTTATCTTTTGTGCATGAAAGAAAGGGCTGGGGGACTTATATTTGCATAAATACATGAACAGTGAATGAGACACACATGCACAGATATAATCACCACACTGTAGTCTTTTTTTGTTGAGATTGATTTATTAACAAGCACAGTCAGAATTTACTAGACATCACTAGAATTACAAATGTTTAGTCAAAGTAAATTGTATAATTGGGTCGTTTTTTATTTTACCAATTGTCAGTGTCTTTTCCTTCAGTAACACTAAAGAGGAGCAGCAGAAGTCAATATTCCTTCAGTGTGAGAAACGAGGATACCGACTAAAAGACAGCGTTCAGTTTCATCTGTACATCAGCACGTCTCCGTGTGGAGATGCTCGCATCTTCTCGCCTCATGAGGCCGGAGTGGAAGGTGAGAGACCGGACGCATGGTTTTAATTGGCTGGATTTGTTTGAAGAGTGGCTTCTTTTTTTTTTTTTTTTACCATATTGTGATTGATAATGTGTACATCTGTCTTTCTCAATCAGACCAGGGAGACCGACACCCCAACAGAAAGGCCCGAGGACAGCTGAGGACCAAGATCGAGTCTGGAGAAGGAACCATCCCGGTCCGGTCCAGCAACACCATCCAGACGTGGGACGGTGTTTTGCAGGGTGAACGACTTCTCACCATGTCCTGCAGTGACAAGATTGCCAGGTCTCTGATCAGTCACACAAACTATATATACTGTTATATATTAAAATACAAATACAAATTAAATTAAAAAAAAAAAGTTGGCATTAATCCATGTATTAACATATTTTTTGAGAATTAGTGTTGTATTGTTCTGAATCACGTGCTGCTTTACCTGCAGGTGGAACGTGGTGGGCATCCAGGGCTCCCTGATGAGCTATTTCACTGAGCCCATCTACTTCTCCAGCATCATCCTGGGCAGCCTGTATCACGCCGATCATCTGTCTAGAGCCATGTACCAGCGGATCGTCGACATCGAAGACCTGCCACAGCAGTTTTCTCTGAACCGGCCACTGCTCAGTGGTGAGATTCTCCACAAACATTAAATATGACATCACTGTCAGAGCTCCTTACTGCTGACTACATCAGCATCTCAGCGGTTTGATCCATGGTGTCTTCAGTAGTGAATCAAACTAGTTTGATCAGGAAGAACTTCAGTAGTGACTGCAGAAGTTATAATTAATGGTGAACTGTTTGCAGGCATCAGTAACGCCGAGGCCCGGCAGCCTGGGAAGGCCCCGAACTTTAGTGTGAACTGGACGGTGGGAGATCAGGCACTGGAGGTCATCAACGCCACCACAGGGAAGGACGACATGGGCCGAGCTTCACGTCTGTGTAAACACGCTCTTTACGGACGCTGGGTGCGTCTGCACTCGAAGGTACATCTGGCCTTCCCATATCAACAGACATCATGATACTGCAAAATTAGCTTTATAATTCTCAATTCTGTGATGTTGGGTTGAGGTGTAAAAAGTGTGAAAACTATACTTGAGTAAAAGTACCTTACTGTAAAAATTACTCCATTACAAGTTACAAAACATAAAGTAATGAGAAAAACAATAAACTCTTTATTTATGGTTTATTTCTTGATATTGGAATTCAATTTCAAAATGGCTGAAAAAAAGGATAATGAACAGAAAGTCAAAGTCAGTCTCAGACAAAGTCAAATGAGCAAAAAAGTGCGACCGATTTTTCACATTCAAGTGATTAGGCTCGTTAATAGCATCCAGTACATTCAGCATCCTGCAGGTGGCAATATCACCTCGTCGGCCCAAGAAATTAACCGCGGTAAAAAAAAAGATGCCACTTGTCGTGCACAATCACAATGTAACTAGTGACAACAAGTTATTCCATTCAAAAGACTGGAGTAAAGAGGAAAAATTGAAGTCAAGTAGAGAGTAAAAGTGTTTTATATTTGTTGATACAAAGTAGCTGATTACTAAAGTGACGATTTACTCAACACACCACTGATGTCGGGGCACTTTCTGCTTTCCTTCTCCAGCTTTCATCATCTCTACGAATCAAGCTTCCCAAGCCCAGCTCGTACCACGAAGCCAAGCAGGCGGCGGTGGAGTATCACACGGCCAAGCAGACGCTCATCAAGGCCTTTCACAAAGCAGGCCTGGGCGCCTGGGTGAAAAAACCCATTGAACAGGACCAGTTCTCACTGAACTCCTGAAGAACCTGTCCTCACCACAACCAGCCGTGTGTGTGTGTCTGTGTGTCCGAGTGTGTGTGTGTCTGTCTTCGCCTTTGATTCACTCGAGCAGATTGTGGCCTGATGCAAAAGCAGGAGTTTTCTTCCTCTGTAACTGGAATCCAATGTTTTATTTCTTCTGTTGTGTGGACGGGCATGTGGCGTGGTCTCAGGTTCCACCACGTCCTCCTCGGTTCTTCAGCATGGTTCTTTTTAAGACACAAAAACTATGCACTGTTTTTAAACCAACCCTTGCATTTCCAAAGGGGAAACGAAAACACATTTAGATGATCATTGACAGCATGTTCCCTTTAGATCGACACTGAGCCCCGAGTCTCGGAGCAGATTGACTACAGACTGAAGGTGGTAGAGAGAATAAGAGCAGATGCATGTCTGGTGTCTTTCTTCAAGCCACACGGATGTCAGATGTTTGTAAGGACGGGTGCATGTGGTTCCGCGAGCGTCCTCGTCGTTCCAGCATGTTTGTGCTCGGACTGCACTGGTTTCATCTCCATACTGCCGTTACTGTAGAAATGTGAGGACTTCACGCTGATCCGACCGATTCAGGCGTCTTCTTCCTTTGCATCAATGCAGCACTTTTTTGTGTTGTTTGTCTTTTTTGTTTTTGTTTTTAAATCATGGAGTTGCTGAACATTTTGGATTCAGGTTCTCCATGTCCAACAAGCTGAACATTCATCAGATTGAAGATCTCCCTGTGGGATTATTCCTCTGAGATGATCGGATGATGTCCTCGTGTGAAGAGCAGACCTTCTCCAGCGCTGTGTGTCTGTCCGTCCCTGTGTGTGTGTGTGTGTGTGTGTGTGACACAAGAGATGGACAACAGAGATTCTGTGGAGTCTTCACCAAAGATGTCAATTTATTTTCCTTTTAAACATAAAGAACTATTTTTTCAAGACGAGATCACATTTGGTGCAACGATTGTCCAGCATTTGACGTTTTTTTTCCTTGTGTTAATTCATTCACTAATGTATTTTTAAGCTGTAAATGTGTGTAAAATGAGGGTACATGATGGATGTACTGCTGTAAATATGCGATGGGACTCCTGCACATGCGTGTGTGTGTGTGTGTGTCGCTGTGGCGTCTCGGCCTGAATGATTAATCACTTCCACTCTAATGGAAACCAATAATGAGCTCAGATGCTTCTGCATAAATATGGCTCAGCAGAAAGCAGCTTTTACTCTGCCGACGCTTTTCAAGGTCGAAAGATGTGTGTGATTTTTCATTTTGACGTTGCCTTCGCCTTCCTGCAGTGAGAGCTTGGCTTCAGCTGCTCTTCTCTTTCGCTGGACGAAGCCCCGTATATATGCACTTCATCCACAGTGGGATGTTTCTCTCTTATCTGTGTTAGGAAACTGAGCCGCGTCTTAGTGAAGACGAAAGTCCCCCAACAGCACCTTTCTAAACCTCCAGCGATTTGTGTGACTACACAGCGGAGTCCAGTAGGTGGTCTGGCCTGGACCGACTGTAGTCTGATCTGGTCTGTATTGTAGTCTGGACTAGAAGACGGCTGTAGTCTGACTTTGGTCTGGTCTGGACTGTGCTGTAGTTTCATCAGGACTGACAGTTGTCTGGTCTGGATGGATCTGGACCATAGTTTAGACTGGTCCAATCTGTCTGATCTGGTCTGTTGTAGTCTGGACCGGAAGACGGCTGGCCTTGGTCTAGACTGGTCTGAGCTGAAATTGAGTCTGGGCTGGTCCGGTAGTGGTCTGTTCTGGACTGGTCTGGGCACTATTTTATTGTAGACCTGCAGATGGCTGGCCTTGGTCTAGTCTAGACTGGTCTGAGCTCCTGTCTGGACTGGTCTTGTCTGTACCTGTAGTGGTTTGACACTGGTCTGGTCTAGTATAAATTGTTCAGCGGTAGTCCGATCGGGACTGTTCTGAGCTGTAGTCTGGTCTGGGCAGTTGTCTAGACTGGACTGGTGGTGGTCCGGCTGTAGTCTGGTCTGACGGAGGTCCACCTTCATCATTTCCATGAATCACCTGCATGAGCTCCATCACTGAAGCTGCACCCAGCATGACGACAAACACATGGACTTGTACGTAGATAAAGAAACAAAAGAACCATAGAACTATATATACAAAAAGGAAAAAAAAGAATAAAAATGATCTTAGTTTACTCGCTTGTTGCTGTCTTATTTGCTGCATCTTTATCGCAGACATACGAACTAATTTGCACATTTCTTTCAAATGTTTGGCATCATTTACAGGCACGTTTTAGGACACTGTACAGCAAGAAGAAAAGAGATTTTGAGTTTCACTTATGTGTTTACATACGGTCACAATCAAACACGTTACATGCAGTGAGAGACAGACCGAAGAGAGCGTCAGGGAGAAGGAGAGACAGCATGTCAAACGATATTCAAACTTCCAGTTTTTTAACTAAACAGTTGATTCTGCTTTTTAACTAAAATGATGTCGCGCTATGGTTTCACTAATAACGGTTTTGCTTTGTCCAGCCAATCAGATTACAGGACGCTGTCGCACTCGCAGTCTCGCACACCTCTGGCGGCAACCTGCGTGTGTGTGTGTGTCTCTTTGATGAGAAGGATGACCTCGTCATAATGATTAATTGATGAATGGAGTGAAGTCACTATAACCTTGTTATTCGCGTTTGCATTTGTGATGCAGGACCGTCAGATCACAAAATGTCGACGTTACCTTCACTTTTTTTTATAAGAAACAGACTCGATTCTCCGGAGATGTCGGACTGGGTCCTGATGAATTCTCATTCTCTATTTTCTTCGGTGTGGCTCATTCGCTTTCAGCTGTCCGCGGCTGAGAGACGGCCTTTCTTTCTTCGGGGGCCGATGCGTTTCGCGCTCATTCGAGGCCCAGATTTCCATTTCAATTTTCTGCTGTGCGGAGTTGATTTATGTGGCGAATTGCTCCACGGCCTCGTTCCATCCTCACAACATTTATTATCCTGGAATCCCGGCGACCTTTTCCTGGAACACGGAGACGCCTCAAACCCCACGACGCGATGCTTTTCTGCCGCATTATCAATTCACTTACAACCTCTCTTTTTACCCCTCGTTCTAGTATGTGTGTGTGTGTGTGTGTGTGTGTGTGTGTGTGTGTGTGTGTGTGTGTGTGTGTGTGTGTGTCAGGACAATGATGCATTAATTCTCAGCTTCAGTACTTTCACTGACTCAGTTCTGGAGAATCTGCTCAATCACACACACACACTACACGCTGTGATTTAACACACTTCAGCAAATCAATTCTGATTGGTGCACTGGTGTTACATTTAAATTAAACTAATAAATACATTTCTTTTATTGTATTCTAGGAGCGTTACAGTAACTAATAGAAAGAAAAGATATGGATACATACAAAAGCTATACATTTAACAATTATAAGTACTGTATTGAGATTTTTGCTCGCGTTATCAATAAAACGTTTGATCCGTTAACGTACTTTGTGTAGCGCTGCGCCTGACACCTAGTGTCCGCTCCGTGTAACTGCACCACAGCTCTTTAGCCATGATGAAGCGCTTGTATTCTGCGTTTAAATCTGGATGAAAGGCGTTTGTTTCCTTTTTATTATTTTATTTTATTTATTTTATTTTATTATTCCTTTCCTCGCTGTTTATTTCCGCTGCTCTGGGTAGTGAAGCAGGATTAAAATTTCAGACACGACTCTTCATCATCACAGATCACCATGTTCCTGTTCCTCGTGGTCTTCTTTGAGAAGGATCTTGGCTTTTATCATGTTTTCCACCACTGCAAACACAACAGCCGGTTGTTAGGAATAATTACTGGCCCGTGATATGTTGCATAAGGAAGCATGTTAAAATGCGCTCAAGAAAGTTCAGTTTTTAAACTTCTCAGTAAGTGAAGTTGCTGTTTTCATCTGTTACTAAGACTGCAGTGAGATGCTGAAGTTTTAATGGATTCATTTGGTGATGTTGGTCCTTGATCCTAAACATCTCTGACTTTGAGTTGTCTCAGTGCTTTCTACTCACAGAATTCCATATCTCCTGGCTCGTATGCGTACAACCGGTTGGCGTATTTTCCCACAATGTCCGCTCGAACAGTCATAGTGGGGTCTGTGAGGAGAGCAACATCACAGTTCCATTCAATCACAATCAAGACACACAAAATCTTGTGCATATTGTTAAAATACTGGTCCTGACTCTTGAAAATTCATAATTCTCAACTTGTGAATTTTTTTTTCCGTGCCCAACTTCTAATGGTAATAACTTGAAGAAAATGTTCCAGAGTAGGAGCAACCACTGATTTGTGAAGGAGGGAACACAATGAAGTCTCACCCACAAACAATATCCGGGGGACGTAGGTGCCGTCAGGGGCCAAGTGTGGGTCAATAGTCTCGTGCTGTAACACACACACACACACACAGAGTTAGTGAGGAGGATGCGCTGAAGAGCTGATGTGAGAGACTGTACCACGAGGTTCAGCATGATGAAGTCAGATTTGCTCATCCTCTGGACGCTCTGGTTCTCAGCAAACGCCTTCTTCAGTTCTGAAGGGTCACCACATACAGGGAATACACACGTATTAAATCGAATAAAGGGTCTTCTCTCTCAAGATTTGAGATTTTACTGATCAAAGTGCTTGATTGAACACAAACCTTGACTGTGTGGACAATCCTCTAGATGATGAATGACCATCAGAGGCTTATTACTACAAGTAAAAAAAATATGAATACACATTATATGACTAAGGTGGTACCTCAACTTACGAATGGCTCTACTAATGAAAGTTTCGATTTACAAAGCGCGTTTTTGAGAAAATATTGTCTCTGGTTATGAAATAATTTCAAGATACGAAAGGAAAAATGTTGTAGTGACTAGATTAAGCATGTAATTTTCTAACCGCTAGCCTGCATGGAGATGAGATTCGTGTGAAACATGAGATAATCCAGGCGTGTACATAACATAAACTATAACAGCTAAAATAATTTGTTAAATAACTTGATCCCAGGCAAACTTTGAGATAAGCCAGCCGAGAGCGTTCAGGAAACAGTTCAAAATAAGGGTCCCACAGTTTGGGAAGCGTTTGCTGCGGGTAGCTAGAAGCAGATTAGGCATTAATCTGATCTGCAGATTAGATGCATTAACATGTAAAAACCGTCTCTAGTTACAAAATTTGTGAAACTGCTCTCGTTCTCAAATTATTTTGTAAGTAGAGGCACCACAATGAATTTCATCTTGCTGTTTCCAACATCCTCATACCTTTCAACCATTTTGGCCAATCCCTCCTCATACGTCTGAACCCAGGTGATGTCATCGCCCCAGCCTGAAGATGCAGAAACACAGGTCAGCGCGACAATGGCAGGTGCACACAAGATGGCACGCACTACTACCTCTGGAAAGCGTCTGGATGCCCTTCTTCTTCCTTTGAGAAGAGACCTGAGAGAGGAGCAGGAACAGGAGGAACACGCACTCCGCCCTGAGCTGCATGAGGATGGAACTGAGGAGAGAAAAGCGTGAGGCCGGTTCAATGGAAGACTGGATGAACTGGACTAACGTGATTCTGCCCGAATGACACGCTCACGGCCTATACGCTTATAGATTATATTAGGCATTATAGGTGTATGCTGCGAGTGTATAATGCTGTCAGTATTACACACACACACACACACACACACACACACACACACACACACACCTACATTTGGTGTGTATAGATTGTGTGTGTTTGTGTACTAGTAAACATTTATAAATGTACATTTACATTACTAAGAGAGAGAGAGAGAGACCACCAGTTTTGAGTTTTGAACAATACTGAGAGCTACGTTGTGTTTCCTGCTTCTAAAGAAAATATTTGGATTAACATTCTAATTAATCTTGATTTTCTTTATTTCATCTCATTACCAAAAGTACACGTTATAGTTTGGAAAGACTTACCAGGAGCGAGGAGAGACGAGGAAAATGTGTGTGACCTGAGAGTGAGACCGGGTAAGTGACGAAGTGTGCGTGTGTGTGTGTGTGTGTGTGTGTGTGTGTGTGTGTGTGTGTGTGTGTGCGTGTGTGTGTGCGTGTGTGTGTCCTCACGGACCGGTTCTGCATCGTTCACATAATAACAGTGAGGAATGTGGAGTTTCCTCACCCACTTATTCGTCATTCTACACTGACTTGAAATTGTAAGTTAACACGTGACATAAATTGATATTATATAGAAGTTATGCAATATTACGAAATTAAATCTGAAATTGGTGCGTATACTCCCCTATAATTTGATTATGCTGATCGTTGAGCTTCATATAATGATAATTGTCCAAACTTGGTGTATACATGTGCTATTTAAAATAAATATACATATGTGGTAAGTAAAAATATAACTATGTAGTGTTTATTTACATCTAGTAAATACATACAAATAGTTCGGGAGCCGCCGCAACTGCGCATGCGTAGTTTAAGCGGCGCGAGGGATTGTGGGATCGAGATCTATCGCTTGGCAACGGCTGAGTTTAGAGATCGGAAATCTGCAGCCAGGAGACACTAAACTCCACTTAGTAGCCACAGGAACATTTCTCAGGTAAAAGGTTAGAATATAAATCACAGCGGCGTCAGTCACAATACAGTCCGGAGTATACTTCACATCAACCTCGATTTAGCTCGGTGCCATGAACGAATCAGTGGCCAGAAAGAGTCAAGAAACCCTCGGGAAAGTGATCAAGAAACCTCATCTGACGGAGAAACTGCTCAGTAAACCTCCGTTCCGATTCCTGCACGACATCTTTACTGAGGTGAGCAAACAACACGGCTTTTCTGTGTGCTAACGGCTAACGTAGCGCCTCAGAACACACATAAAGCGCCTTACATCACGATTCTTTTAGCGCGCAGTGTATTTAATGTTATTGTTGTTAACATTTGAAGTCAAACAAATGTAGACATCAGCAAGCAGTTTGAACGTCACTAGTGTTTTACGCGTTGTGACTGTACATGATGCTGAATCTGTGTTAGATGTTGTAAAGCACTAAACACAGCTTTGCTTCTTCAGGTCATACGCACCACTGGCTTCCTGAAGGGTCTGTATGGAGAAGCAGAACTCAAATCAGAAAATGTGAAGGTAAAACTAGCCGAGGATACACACACACTGTCAATCTATTCAGATTGAATCCCACACTGTCGGCACAGGAAGAATATTACACCTAACGTGAGAGATCTGTAAAACACACCTTGATCTCCTGAAGATATTCAATAGCTGCTTAAATATTCATTGTGCGATTAAAGCAGTGCTGCGAGCACAACCGAGGAAGTGGATTTCCAGCTCGTTTTTGTGTTTATCGTGGACGTGCTTCACTGATGCGTCTCGCCAGCTCTTCTCACTCTGGCGGTTGGGAGTTGGACCTGCCACCCATGCGTCTCGTGTTTGAATCCCAACTAGTGTTGACACTGACATAGTGCACACACACACACACACACACACACACCAAGACCAACACTGATTTTTTTTATCATCAATGATTTATATTGCAGAAAAAGTTCTGAACATTGCCATTTTTGTGCCTTCCAGGATAAAGACTCAAAGATTGCCTTTCTTCAGAAGGCCATTGATGCGGTCATGCTGGTCAGCGGTGAGCCTTTGGCTGCGAAGCCCGTGAAGATCATAGCGGGACAGGAACCAGAGAGAACCAACGAGCTGCTGCAGGCCATCGCCAAGTGCTGCCTCAGCAAGGTCAGTCCCCACTCGCTCTGTCGCTCTGGACCAGCAGCCGTGTGTTTACAGCCGCTCTCCTGTGTTCAGCTCTCCAGTGACGAGGCCGTGAAGAGAGTGTTAGCTGGAGAAAAGCTCAGCACCTCCAGGTCTCAGGACAAGGAGAACAGACAGGTCAGTCCTGGCTCTTAGACTCGCGTAATGTCACATTAGCTTAATCTGAACTATTCCAGCCTGTCCTACAGTAAAACCTGTATTATCTCATTTGAAACCTTGCACAGCAAAGCTTACTTCAAGCATGTAGATGTATAATCACAGAGGAATTTTTGTAATTAGTGGTAGAGCAACAGCACGTTACTATTGATTATATATATATATATATATATATATATATATATATATATATATATATATATATATATATTCTTGTGATTATGCAATTTTTTCTCGCCTTTTCTCGCTTTGTCGCTGTTCATTATAGAAGTGTTGTTATTCACGTAACGACTATCATTTTTCAGATTTTATCATCTTTTATTATTGGTGAAGCTTAACTTATTCAATTGATTTAATTAATTTTTGTTTCATTTTGAAGGAGTCGTTTTTCAAGTGTCTTTGTTTCCTCATTGGTCAGTGGCAGTTGTGGTTCATTGTTCGACGTTCATCATAGAAACATAGTTTCAACTTTAAATTTGTTTAGAGACTTTTATTTTTATCCACTGAAATCAGCTTCTTTATATACATTTAATTTTCCACTTCAATTTTTTTTCATTCGTGACGTTTTATCAGTCGTTGTGAACAAACATACGATGTTCAAGTTCAGTGCATTTGTAAAGCGCTTTTTCCAGTTACAACGGTTCTTCAAAGTGCATGATGTGTATAAAAAAAACAACAATAAATTGATGACATGGCTAAGGTCAGTGTAGTGAGCAACGCAACGTTTTAAAATGGTTCATAAATGTATTTGCCCAATGCAGAATTAAGAGTTTTTGTTCACAACATAGAAGGCCACAAGTTTAATTCTCACCGAAAGTTGCTGTGACACAACTATTTGTGCAGGAGAGGAAAGTGACAAAAGAGGGCAGTGCGAGCCGAGAGCGTGAGAGCAAGAAAGAGGACAAGGAGAAACGGAGAGATGCAGAGAGAAGCAAGGAGAAGAGTCGTGACCGTGAGAAACACAAGGAGCGAGAGCGGGATAAAGAGCGGGAGAAGAGACGGGACCGGGGATCTCGCCGAGACGTGGAGAAAGAGCAGGAACGAGAGAAGCGCTCGGAGAGAGAACGAGAAAAGGAAAAACACAAGGAGACCGAAGAGATACAGGAGGACCGAACGGATAAAAAGGTCTGCTTGTGTGTCATGCCAAACAATGAACAGATATATATGAACAAACATTCTAGTGTTTTATTCCTCTAGTTCTGTAAATGCTAAGAAATGTGATTAGAGCTCAATAACGTCTCATTCATCATTATGGTGTTCACAACAGTAGTAATAGTGTATTATGAGCAATCTTTGTTCCAAATAAATGGGATTGTGCATTTGCAGAACCTTTTAGTATCTTCTGGATTACAGGAATGTGTCTTGTGTTGTGTCTTATAGAGCAGAACATCAGAGGAGACCAGCACGTCTCATGCTGAGGAGCCCAGCCAACGCTGTGAGAACGCCGGAGCAGCCGAGGTGGGTTTCAGATTCTTGTGGTCCAGTGGTGGGAGTTGGTTGGCACGTTCGAATCCTTGAGCAAAGATACTGACCCCATGCTCTTAGGCTTAAGGCTGCCCACTGCTCCGGGTTTGTGTGTGTAACTTCACTGGATGGTTAAAGCTGAGCACAGTTTTGATACGGTTCCTAGTGGCCATAATGACAAACTCACCTCACTTTAACTTTAACACTTTTGTCTTTCACAGGCGCAGAGTCCAGCCCGCATCCCAAGGCCGTCGTCAGCTAAAGGTCAGCGGCGAAGGCCCACTGCCGGACACCAGGGTAATTAACTACACGACTGATTAAGTCCAGTCCTCCGGAGCTTAACATAAACGTGACTTTTTTGTTGATCCGTTTGGTGAATCATTCCTAAACATTCTTAATCTTAGTCTTATAGATTTTATTTTATTGTCATAAATATTTTATTGTCTTATAGATTTTACTTTATTGTCCTAGTAACAAGTACAATGAAGTGTAATGGTCACATTGTGTGTGTTTGTTTCAGATCATTCCGACAGTGATGGCGGTGAGTTCTATTTTTTCACACTCTCCCTTTTGCTTATTTTCTTTAACAGACAGTTTTGATTTATACAATCTGCTAAAAAGTTGTTTGGGAATAAACTGGACAGAAAAATTTATAAATTTATTAGAATAAATATTTCTGCTTTAGACGCCGAGGTCCCTTCCAGAGAAAATATTGAAAATGGAACCGTTTCTGATCCAGCACTATCACAGAAAACTCAACGGTTGGCGTTTCTTTTATTGCTCTGTTGGTGGATATCTGAGTTTTAGAATGAACAATGTGAGAAGTGAATGTGTTTCTGTGTTTCAGAAGACCGCCTCGTCCTAGCAGCGCTCGGCCGGCTGCCCCTCGCGTGTGGCGACAAGACGCTGAAGGAAGTCCAGCCGAGAGGTCAGAGCTGCCGCTGTAGTGCTTCACATCGCTTTACTTTACAGTTCTTTGGCAAAAGCTCCTATCCAAAGTGGTTTAAAAAACGTCAAATTTGAAGCAAAATGTAAAAAAAAATCATCACAAAATAACTCGAGGCAATCTAGAAAGAATATCACCAAAGTCTGTGAACAGAGAGATGTTTTTAGTTCTTTTCCTTTTTTTTTAAACGCAGAAGTTAGTTTAGTGCTGGTTGAAGAGCTCAGGCTTCGTGGCTTTGGTGAGTTATTCCACCAGAGGGCAGCGTAACAGAACGTTCCCTGAAAAACATTTTAATCCTCGTGGCTAAGAAACAACTTCTAAATGGCTTCCATTCGCTTATCGTAGATGATGTGAGGGAAAATAAAACTGTACTGGAGAGTTGATGAAGTGAGAGTGCAGTTTCAGTCAAAGTCGGTTATTATGGTGCAATTCCTGTTTTTTTAATTGCGGTCAAACTTTTTTCAGGCTGGGCAGCGGCAAACCCTCCGCTCCTGTCATTATAGAAGGAAAGAAGCTCTCTGAGGATGAGGATGAAGAGGATGGACAGTTTGTGGTGGAAGAAGCGGCTCCATCTGCTTCTGACTTACCTGAAGTTCAGGTGGTGTGAAGTTGTTATTTCACTTTTTTCAGATTTAACATTCTTTTAACAGAAACATTTTTTTTTAATTCCAGCACAGTTCACTGGAGCTCGAAGCGGACGGCACGCATGGTAAGTCAGTGTTCTGTTGTTAGCAGCCAAATATCAATGTTATAGTATAATTAATAATTTACTAGAAACTATTAAATTATTTAAATACTTTGTTATTAACAGTATGAAGACTACCGAAACAAATTCTTGAATTGAATGAATGAAAATGCCTTTTTGTCCCACATCAGAAAAAATAAAAAGAACAGAATTATTACATAAAAAACAAGAAATACGAAAAATATGCATAAAAAAAACAAGTGCATAAACATGCATGAACATAGATCTAAATAAAACACATAATAATAAACATAAATTGATTGTCCTGTACAAACTTATCCAATGAAGCTAAAGCTTATTCTATTATTAGCTTAATAATTATAGACAAATTATAATACATGTAATATAAATAATAATATTTTTTCTAATTTGCTATGCAAGTAAAATGCTTGTATGCATCACAGACAGGCAAATCAGTTCAATCAGTGAACAACAGAATTACAATAGCCCCGGTTGTGACATTGAAGACGCTATTGTGTTTGTAAACGTTGATCAAAGCACTTATTTTCAGTTCTGGTTGTGTGTAGGTGGACTCGTGAAAAAAATCCTCGAGACCAAGAAGGATTACGAATCCTCTCCATCTTCAAAAGAACAGGTGGGTCCTGCTGTTCCCGACCAGACCACTAGAGAGCACTGCTGTTCTGTTCCCGCTCTATAGTTATTACCCACAATCCCTCAACACCAGCACATGCTGTCAGAATATCTCATCGCTTTCTGTTCTGCACACGTGTTGGTTCTCCGTGTCCTGTTTGAGAGGTCAGCTTCAGCTCCCAAACATGGAATGTTCTCGTTCAAACCTTGTTCGCATCGACCTTGCGTGTCCTCGTCCTTCTCCATCCTCTTCCGACTCCTGCACCTCCGACTCTAAACACAATCCCTTCTGATTTTCCTCCCATCCGTAATAATCAAGTGGGACTTTCTGTGGATTCTCCTGCGCTGGACGACTTCCTGCCCGCTCTCCTGTAACCAGCACTGAGCTACTCCATCCTTACTCCGCCTGTATATTGTTGTAAGATGCTTTTTGCAGCCGTCTTGTTTCCGAGCGTCGGCCTCTGACAGCAGCTGCGTTTTTACAAGACTTTTCTTCTTTCCCTCTTTCCGTTCCCCTCTTTTGTGCCGTCAAATTAGTCTTGATGAAGGTTTGTAATGTATAAATAAACCTCATGGCACAAATGGATGGCTGTTGAGCTGAGGCCAAGCATTCTCTCGCTCTCTCCGTCTTTCTCTTTTCTTTCTTTGTCAGTCTCTCTTTCTATGTTTATTTCCCTCTATTCGTCTATCTGGCTCTGTATGATTCTATAATTCTGTCTGTGGCTCTGACTGTCTGTCGTTCTCTGTTCTTTCTCTGTCAGTCTCTTGTTCTGCTTATTTGTGTGTGGTTTTTTTTCTCTATCCGTCTGTCTCAATTTTTTTGACTATAATTCTGTCTGTGTCTCTGACAGTCTTTTTAACTCCTGCTGTCTGTCTGTCTGTCTTTTCTTTTCTTTTTTTGTCTCTGTCAGTCTCTATAATTCTGTCTGTCTTTGACTGTCATCTTACTCTCGCTGTCTGTCTGTCTGTCTTTCTGTCTTTCTATTTCCTTTTTTTGTCAGTCTCTCCTTTTGTTTTCTTTTTGTCTGTCTTTTTGTCTCTCAGTCTGTCTCGCTCTATATTACTAAAATTCTGTCCATCTCTCTGACTGTCATCTAACTATCGCTGTGTCTTTTTTTTTGTCCTTTTTCTTTCTTTTGTCGGTTTTTCTTTCTCTGCCTATTTTTGTCAGTCTTTTTCTCTCTATCCCTGTCTATGACTGTCTTACTCTCGCTCACTCGATCTGTCTGTCTCTTTTTCTGTCTGTCTCTTTCTGCCGAGCAGGCGGGAAAATAAACAGTGGTCCCTTCGGCCCGTGTCTCTGTAAACATTGGCGCTGTTTCAGAAAGGAAATGGCTCCGTGTTTCATTCTTGCTGATTGACATCGTGCCACAGTTTGGAGTGAAACAACTGCTGCTGATCTTCACTGGCGTTTTAAGGTGTCGGGTTCTGGCGGATCTGGCACGTTAGTGACCCCCACAGGGGCCCGACTGACCCTCCATCCTGTGCCGCACTTCACTTCATCCCAGCTATTTTTATGATGTTGCTTTTCGGGGCCTTTTCTTTCCCCGAGGAGGAAACTCTCCAAACATCTCCACGCGACCCACCGCAGAGCTGGAGCATCTCAGGAGCTTCTGCTGCCACACTCTTCTTCACTCTTATGCGTCTGTCACTCTCGTTTTAATCAAACATCATGAATATTAATCATCACTTTACACAGTGAAGACGCTTGAAATGTAGTAACGATTGTAAAATACCTGCCACAATCTGTTAGTAAGACCAACCATCACGCGTCATGAAGTGTGTTAGTGCCACACGCACACACACACACACACACACACAGCCTGTGGCTCCAGCTGAGTAAACACACTCACACTCCTTCACTCTTGCTCAATGACTAACTCACTCTCATTTCACTCTCCACTCGTTCTTGATTCTTCAACCGCTCTCTTCACTCACACACTCATTCATATACACACACTCTCACTCTCTTCACACTATCATCCACTCACACACTCCAGTTCACCCACCCACTCTTGTTTACTCACTGACCCCTTATTCTCAGTTATTTACTCTCATCCACTCATTTATTCACTTTTTTCACCTCATTTTCACCCACTTACTCTCACCCTGTCATTTATTCATTCCCTCCTATATTTACCAACTGACTCTTATCTTCTCTTTTATTCACCCACTCTCTCCCCTTGTCATTTATTCACTCGCTTGTTTATATATTCACCAACTCTCTCTTATCCTCTCCTTTATTCGTCCTCTCACTCTGACACTCACTCATTTTTTCACCAACTCACTCTCACCATGTCACATCTTCACCACCTCTCTCACATCCTCTTATTTATTCACCCTCTCACTCTGACACTGTCACTCTTTTATTCACCCTGTCACTCTGACATTGTCACTCATTTATTCACTCTGTCATTCTTTATTCTCCCACTCACCCTTTCACTCATTTATTCAACTCAATCTTGCTGTGTCAGTCATATTCTACAACTCACTCTCATCCTCTCATTTAGTCACTCTCTCACTCGCTTATTCTCCTCTTCACCCTTTCACTCATATTCACCAACTCACTCATTTATTCACCCTCTCACTCATTTATTATCCCACTCACCATGTCGCTCATTCATTCCCCCACTCATTCTCACCATTTCACTCATTCACCAACCCACTCTCATTATGTCACTCATTCACCATCTCACTCTCATCCACTTGTTTATTAACCCTCTCACTCATTTATTATCCCACTCACCATGTCGCTCATTCATTCCCCCACTCATTCTGACCATTTCACTCATTCACCAACCCACTCTCATCATGTCACTCATTCACCATCTCACTCTCATCCACTCGTGTATTCACCCTGTCACTCATTCATTCCCCATATTGCTCATTTATTCCCCCACTCGTTCTCACCCTGTCACTCACTCTCCTCGCTGCGGTGGCAGGAGCGGTGGCTGGTGTCGGAGGCGTCTCGCAGGAAGGAGCGTGAGGCGGTGCTGAAGGAGCTGGAGCGTCTGCGTGGAGCGGTTCAGACGGTGTGTCGCAGCGCTCTTCCTCTGGGGAAGATCATGGACTACATCCAGGAGGACATGGACTCCATGCAGAAGGAGCTTCAGACGTGGCGTCAGGAGAACAAGCGGCACGCGCAGGCCCTGCTGCAGGAGCAACGGTACACACACACACACACACACACACACACACACACACACACACACGCACACACACACACACACACGCGCGCGGTTCATGATGATCTGTGATGATGATGCGTCATGTGACCAGAAGCTCACGTTTGTGCACGTTCCTGCCGTTCCCCAGAATCACGGACAGTGTGGTGGATCCTCTGAAGGCAGAACTCACAGAGCTGGAGCAGTCCATCCGAGACCAGCAGGACAAGATCTGTGCGCTCAAGTCCATCGTCCTGAAGAACGAGGAGAAGATCTTCAGGATGGTGTCCAGCCTCAGTTCCTCCTCGCACACGTGACGACGCTCAGCACTCCCTCAAACTCCCAGTGCCTTCTGCTTAAAACACCAGAAGATTCTTCAAATCACCTTTCTGGAGTTTTACACGCTCGGATTGATAGATGTTTTATATTATAAGAGATTGATGGCAATACATCGCATTTATATATAGATGGAAAAAGAGACAGAAAGAGATCGTTTATTTAGATTTATAGACTTTTTTTTAAATGTTTGTGTGTGTTTAAACGTGTAAATGTCTGTATAGTGAATATATAATGTAACTATAAAGCCATGTAAATGTGTAATAATGTTTCAAAGCTCTTCATTTTACGAACAGCCAAAGGTTTGTGACGCCACACAAGCACCTTGACACTGTGTGTGTGTGTGTGTGTGTGTGTGTGTGTGTGTGTGTGTGAGGTGAATCAGTGTTGCAGATGTAGAAGAATCCTGTAGTGAATCTCCTGATCACTGTCTCACTTTCTCCACATGTTGTACATTTGTAAATGTTGTTTGCATCTCAGTGACGTGTAATAAACGGTACGTTCTGTTACATGAGTGTATATATGTTACTGAGATCTCAGTTCCGGACTTTTCCTCATTGATTTTCCAGACACAGTTAGTTTCCTTTATTCTTGTTTTGTCTCGTTTTTCTCATCGTGTCTCGAATCCTGATAGACGTTCTGCCAATGATCATTTGACTGTGAGTACTAGACGTAATGCTTGGAAATTCTTTAAAGAGTGGAAAATAAACGGCACTTATTAACCAGTGGTCGCTGTTACTAGCAAGGCCTGGTTTGCGCAGTAGGCAGCGCGTCAGCCTCAGAATCAGAAGGTTGTGAGTTCGAGCCTCACACGGACCAGCAGTTTTGCTGAAGCGTGCAAAAAAAAAAGCAGGAATTCCGTTGGCCAGGGTTTTACTTACAGCCTGTTATATACAATAAGACTGTCCCTGTCGGGGAATAGAACCCCGGTATCCCGCATGACCAGCAGGGAGTCTGACCACTTCACTAACCAGGAGTTAGAATATAATGCCAGCTCTCATTACAAATAGTCAACCAAAGCTAGTTTGCGCCAAATACTTTGAGCTTATAACGCTACTGTGTGTATTTCAAAGAAAATCTAAAATGCATCATTGCTCCTAGTTCCGTGTGGTGAGGCCGTCTCGCTCAGAGTGGTTGACCAATCCAGACGCGCTCTTCACACAAATAGACAGGGGAAAATGAGCATCGACTGTTTAACTCTGAATAATGTGATACGTTTCAAACCTTCTCAAAAGGAGAGTTACATTCACCAGGATTCAAACCCAAGTTTCCCACATGGCAGGTGAGAATTTTACCACTGAACCACCACTGACGTATAAAACGAGATCAGCGCTGAGAAGCTTCCGTTTGGGTTCTTTAGCTCTGACCATGTAGTATACACAAGTGCCACTGAGCCACACAACCAAATATTGTTTAAATTAACAATAGCCAATCTAAGTGCTGTAGTGCACTTTATAGTGTATTATAGGTATAGGCCGGAAATTGACCAATGAGGTGTGGCTTCCTATTCTGCATTACTTTGGTGAGTTTGCAAAAAAAAAAAGGCAAATGTACAGTTGATCCATTTTACCACGCCAGGTGTTTGATTGCAGTTATGACCTTCTTACAACTGGGCTCAATGGCGCCCTCTAGCTGCTGGGAGCTCAGTATCCCCATTAAGATATTGATTTTCTGCTCTTAAGGAGAGTCTCGCCCACGGAGTAATTCTGTGTAGAACCGCCACTGCTTTATGTCTTATTATAGCCATATGACAATTTTTTTTAATTATGTATTTGCCTTATGTTTTAGTATATATGACAATTGTTTTAGCTCTTAGTATAGCCTTTTTACGACATTTTCTTGTCTTAGTATTGCCTTATGACATAAAAATATTTAGGTCTTAGAATAGTTTTATGACGATTTTTTTTGTATGTTCTTAGTATAGCCTTATGATAATTTGCTATGTCTTAGTACTGCCTTGTGTTTTAGTATAGCCGTATGACAATTTTTTAGCTTTTTAAAAGTTTAGGTCTTAGTGTAGCCTTATGACATTTGGTATGGCTTAGTATTGCCTTGTGTCTTAGTGTAGCTTATTTTACAATTTTTTTATGTATTAGTATAGCCTTATGACAAAATCATTTTTATGTCTTACTATAGCCTTAGTACATACAGCCTTATGGCAACTTTTTAAGTCTTAGTATTGCCTTATGACAAACACATTTCTATGTCTTACTATAGCCTTATGACCAAATTTTTTTTATGTCTTAGTATATAGCCTATATTATTTGACATCATATTATATGTCTTAGTATAGCTGAATTTTGTGTCTTGGTGTTGCCTTGTGTCTTAGTTATAGCCTCATGACACATTTTTGTGTCTTATTCTTTACTTGTTTTAATCAAATGAAGAAGCTGTGAGGAGTTCGTATTTCTGTCAGGCGTTTACAGACAATAGCGGGTCTCGCTTTTGGCGTTACTAAAAACGTAAAATACAACAAAGGTTACACACCCTCCATTTAAAATATCAAATTGGATGCATTATCACAGCTTTTGACTTAAACGCAAAGTGATTTTAATAATATTTGCATGTGTGAAATGAAGTGTTAGTTAGCGCAGTCGGATCTCTTTATAGCTTCGGGGGAGAAACTATTTCCGCCTGTGTTTGCTTTGGTTTTAACAGAAATGTAATAAAGGTTTTATTTGAGCTTATAAAGAGTTTGGGCCTCTGATTCGCCGGTTCCACACAGGCCGCGGGCCGCTGTTTGCTCGCGGTGTGTCAGATCGTGATCTAACGGAACGGAGTTTGTGCTGTAAACCGCGAGCAGGAACACACCAGCACGTGTTTACTCTGGTTCTGGCGGAGGGGAAGAAGCTTGATTGGCCCGTGAAATGACAGAGTTCCTGTTGGTAATCTCCGAGATGCTGAAGACTGGATTCAGTTAATCTCAAGAAACTTTCACACGTCGTTTCGTTTCACTTTTCAATCTGGATTTTGGATTGACATGTCCTCACAAATTAAGAATTTTTCTGAAGTAACACTAACATTCGTGCGTGCGTGTGTGTGTGTGTTTCTTCTGCTCTCAGTGTTTGATCGGTGGGAGTTTAGCCAGAGATCGTGTGTGTGTTTATAGTGTCAAATGTATTCCACATGTAGACGTTTCCCTCTCTCTTTCTCTCTTTCTTCTTGAATCTTTCTCCTTGTCTTTCTTCTCGTCTGTCCATCTCAAACTATTTTTATCTCTCCGTTTAAATTTTTTCATATAAAATGTCTTTTAAGAACCCTCTCTCTCTTTCTGTCTGTCTGCCCGTCTCTCTTTATCTCTCTTTTCACCAAAGATTGGAATATATACAGTAATTTATTTTGAGCAAGCACATGAGCGTTGTGAGTGTAAAGCAAGCACTCGTGTAGGTGTTTTGTGTTTGAGGGATGTGAAGTGCTTCACCTGTGAAGAGCTGGAGAAGCTTTGCCATCAATCTCAGCTTCTGCATCAGTTTGGACCGCAGCCGTGGAGGCAGCCAGATGTTCTTCTGGAAGAGATGCTTGTTTATTTGCTTCTCCGGTCTGTCCAGAGTCTCTTCTCCGGGGACGAGAGTGTTTACTGCAGTAAACACACAAGCAGACACGTGTCGAGCGGCCGTGACCTGCACACTGGGCGTGTGTGTGTGTGTGTGTGTGTGTGTAAACCCTGCATGCGCGTGTGTGTGTGTGTGTGTGTAATCACCATATATCACTTCTTTAAAAAGTCCACCACTTGCTCGTGTCATACTTTTCTAAACAGCAGAGCAATGACACACTTGCTTTGCTTTAAATGATGCCGTATTCTTTCATTGGTTGTTTTATCTGTCTTGTGTTGATCAGACCACCACATTGCCTCTGCCGGACCACCTCTAATTCAAAGCACATTTCTCCAAGTGCGGCTTAGAGAAGGGATGTGGCTAAAACAAATAAAAGAATCATAAAGGACGGATCAAAGTAGCTTGCAAATCAATTCCTTCTGGCATAAAGAGAAACCAATCTCATGGAACGGATCAGTGGCGAGCGCGTGCGGAGCTGGTGTGATGAATCGGACCCACGGCTCTTCTCACTTCTACACTCGGCTTTGTCTATAAGGAAATATATGCATGTGTTTGTTTATGAATCGGGGTCCTGAAGACAGGTGCTGGCACACGCTCATAAACATATAATACATCCCGGCCAACGGGACGTCCTGCTCTCCAAGCCTGTCCTAGACAATAGATGAAGAACCGAGATTTGTTTCTATCTGAACTGGATCTATTCAGTCGTACAGCTGAAGATGTTCTTTGACCAGTGAGGATCATTCACGACACACGTCATTTACAACACACATTGGGTCACATCACTGTTGACAAATATTAATCACACATGACACACAGCAGTCGTGAAACACACATCATTCACGACACACAGCAGTCGTGAAACACACATCATTCACGACACACAGCAGTCGTGAAACACACATCATTCACGACACACAGCAGTCGTGAAACACACATCATTCACGACACACAGCAGTCGTGAAACACACATCATTCACGACTCCCGTCAAACAACCTGAGTGGAACGTATGGCACTGATTCTGCAGGTCACACACATTCAAACATCTACTGGCAATGTTAGAACTGCTGGAATAAAAGATTAAAAAAATATTAAATAAATGAAAACAAATATTGCAAGAACTTTGTCTAGACCGAGACACTTCAGGTGCAGGAAGAAGAGACATTCCCTCTAGAAGAAGCCGTCTGTGGCGTGACGCTCTCAACATCCCGCTCGTGAAAAGAAATAGTTCTCGCCGATTAAAATACCTCTGCAAACGGGATGCTTATCAAATAATACGAACCAGACTGCCGCCTTTTCTGGATGAGGTGCAGTGGGGACGATATCTACATTTCCATGTGGCTTTTGAAGTTGTGACATTAGAACTTCTGAGAACGGTTGCGTCACAGTTCTCCACTTTTAGGGCAGGAACAGAAAGGTCCGGCTGAAACACACAAGCTCTTTCATTTATCCACTGTCTGCTTCAAGTGAAGATCTGCCCTGTCAGAGTTACTTATCCTCCCGACCGGTCGGGTTCCTCACACCATCATTTAGTTTAGAAATATGGTCCTCTCAGAAGTTTGAGAGATGAGAGAGAAGTTTAGAGCACGAGAGGCCAGGTCCAGGTCAGGCTTTCTAATGTTCTGAAGTCCCAGAAGAATCTCCAATGACATCTCCAGGTGTGTTGGTCAGAAGCCTCCATTGCTCTGGCTTCAGGTTGGAGAAGATAGGAAGGCTTTGATCAGGCCTGGACTTCATAACAACAGACGGCGTGATGTAAAGCGAGATGATGAAGCGGGTCACGGTGGTTTCGTTTAACAAAATAACGGGCAAACACAAGGAAAGGCTGGAGAACCTACAGAGGAACATGTGACCGTAAACAATGTGCTGAAGTTTCAGGATCAGACTCCAGTCCCAAACAAAAAGGTTTCTGCAGAAGGTTTTCTGACAGAAGGTCAGCACACGGCAAGACTTTAGAACCAAATCCTTTATGAAATACTTATATAACAAATATAGCAACGAAATTTGAGAAAGTTTCATTTGGTGAAAATTGACTGAATGAAATAGAGAAATGTAAAGGACCGGAGGAGAAACACCAGCGGCTTTACTTCCTGATGTTCACTAATATTAGATTATTTTAGAGAATATTGTTGAATCAGTGCAACTTTGATTACAGACTCTGGATAGAATGAACTTCAAATAAAATGTTATGCATACCACTCTTCATCGTATGTAACTAAACAGTATAATCAGCTTTTCCACTCAGTGTGTGTGTGTGTGTGTGTTCTGCTGTGATCTGATGGTGTGTTTCTGACAGCAGTTCTTCAGCAGCAGACGCGTCTGACAGGCCTTCACTCTGCATCCACTTCACCTCTCAATACACACACACACACACACACACACACAAACAAGAGCATCCTTTATGTCCGTGTGTGTATTACTATTGTATGTACGGTGTATACTTTTCACTAGTCTTACTTTCTGGTTAGTTTAAACGCTAGTTAGTTTTGATCAGCTGACTGGTTAATAATCTCTCCTCTCGACTGTGTTGTCGCATCTTGGCATCTTAAACTAGTAGTGTGTTGGAAAGTGCTTGTGAAAAGACACGTGTCCTAATGAGCTTCTTTTCAAGCCTGTTGAATGGAGACGAGCAGCTATTTAATGCCCGGGACGCTGGGCAACTCAGCACTCCGACAGTCTGAGGCTCAAACTGAAAATGGATGACTTGTTTTTCGATCTGGACCAGGACAGCAGCACGGACTTTGCGTTCTGGGGGCCGACGGAGCCTCAGCTGGACTCTCTGCTGTGGGACTGCGGTGCCGTGGCGGCTCAGATGTCCCCGTGGTGCCAGTCTGTGTTTCCAGAAGCTCAGCTCAGCTTCCCGGAGCTGGACCCGGAGTCTCCGGCGCCCGAGTCGGACCGGACCCACGAGAGCGGCTCACACACATCGCTCCATCATCCCTACAAGGTGCAGCGTCACGCCGCCAACATCCGGGAGAGGAAGAGGATGCTGAGCATCAACTCAGCCTTCGAGGAGCTGCGCTGCCACGTGCCCACCTTCCCCTACGAGAAGAGACTCTCCAAAATCGACACGCTGCGTCTGGCCATCGCCTACATCGCCCTGCTGAGGGAAATCCTCCTGTCCGGCCGAGACCCCAAGTCCTACGTGGATGAATGCGTGAAGAGCGGATATAAGAACCAGAGCGGAGCCGTGTGGAACACCAGTGGTGAGAGGAAGAACCACAGCTCTTGATTGCTTGTTTGATGATTGTGTTAAAGTGTTTGTGACGTAGGAAGATTAACGGGATTGAGTCAAATCTGTGAATCAGGATTGTTATCATCAATAGAGTTGTTGATTTTAAATGTAACCCTACTCTCCAGTAGATCAGGTACAGCTCACGAATAGACTGAAGAACTGACAGGCCAAATGATAGTAGGACAGACAGATTGAATGATACAGACAGACAGACAGATCGATAAGATGACAGTTAGAATGACAGGTAGACAGCCAGACATACAAAGCGACAGACAGGCAGAGAGACAAACAAACTAAAAGACAGAATGAGATGTAAACAAGTAGACAGAGAGACAGACAGATCGATAAGATGACAGTTAGAATGATTGTTAGACAGCTAGACATACAGAGACAAACAAACAAACAAACAAACAGAATAACAGAATGAGATGCAGACGAGTAGACAGAGAGACAGACAGACAGACAGACAGACAGATCAATTGATTGGCAGACAGACAGGCAGACAGACATTGATAGACATTCAACATCAAATTATTGGTAGGGAGGCAGAATGATAGGCAGACAGACAGACAGACAGACAGATCGATAGATGGACAGACAGACAGGCAGAAAGATAATCAGACAGAGTGAAACACAGCCTGACATGCAGAATGATAGGCAGAACAGCTTGAAAGACAGAGAGACACGCAGAATGATAGATGGACAGGCTGAAAAACAGACAGACAGATTACTACGCAGACTAACTGAAAGAGAGACAGACAGATTACTACGCAGACTGACTGAAAGAGAGACAGACAGATTACTACGCAGACTAACTGAAAGAGAGACAGACAGATTACTACGCAGACTAACTGAAAGAGAGACAGACAGGCGCACAGACAGAGGATCCTGTGTCTAGTATTTAAGTAAAATTACATTGATTTCTTTGGTTAACAATCTCTTGGGATTTGGAACCAAACTTTTTGTAAATCTGTATATAAAGGATCTATGTACAATTAAGTACAACGTGGTTACTTAGCACTTACTCCTAATTAAACTTGCATAAATGAAAGCCGGAGAAAGATCTGAATAACTGGATCATCACAGCCGCGCGTGTTTAAATGCGATTAAAAGACGATTTTGTTCTTGTTTTGGTGAAGTATTTGTTGATTAGTGATGCATATGCAAATCTCTGCGTCCTGAAGGAAACCCCTCTCGCTGTTTAATTGTGCAGTGTGGTTTATTCCCAGCTGTCCGTGTCTTTTGTGAGAGGAACACTCCAGTTAACCAGGATCCGCTTTAATCCACAAGTGTGTTTGTCTCACTGGTTAAATGGCCATTAAAACGTCTGTAAAGCCTCGTGTTTGCTCTGCTCTTCAGATCTGACAGCTCGACTCTCCTGGATAAAGTGGGATTAAGTGTGAAGAGGAGCTGCTCTTCCTCTGCTACATCTGCAGACTTCTCAGCCACCGCAGCGGCACAAAGACTCGCAACTACTGAGCAGCCCCACACCACTAAAGCCCTTTGTGTAGCTCTACACTTTACTGCTCCTTCTCTCTCTCTCTCTCTCTCTCTCTCTCTCTCGCTGTCTCTCTCGCTGTCTCTACAGTATCTCACTCCACCTCTCTCTGTCTCTCAGTCTCTCTCTCGCTCCATCTCTCTCTCTCTCAGTCTCTCTCTCGCTCCATCTCTCTCTCTCTCAGTCTCTCTCTCTCGCTCCATCTCTCTCTCTATCTGTCTCTCAGTCTCTCTCTTGCTCCATCTCTCTCTCTCTCTGTCTCTCAGTCTCTCTCTCGCTCCATCTCTCTCTCTATCTGTCTCTCAGTCTCTCTCTTGCTCCATCTCTCCCTCTCTCTGTCTCTCAGTCTCTCTCTCGCTCCATCTCTCTCTCTCTGTCTCTCAGTCTCTCTCGCTCCATCTCTCTCTCTATCTGTCTCTCAGTCTCTCTCTTGCTCCATCTCTCTCTCTATTCTCTCTAAACTATACTCTCAGTTTGACATGTTTTGACACACATACACACACACACACACACACACACACACACACACACATATATATATATATATAAACTATTTAAAGGATTTATTGAATATAGCTTTTATAATACGTGCTTAAATAAAACGACAAGTGAGTGTGTGTGTCTGTGCGAGTGAGCGACTGTGCACATAGTCAGTGTGTGTGTGTGTGTGTGTGATCGTTATTTTAGATGTGCGTGCTACTGCTTAATGATTCATGCAACTTTTTGGATTTAAAACAAAAACTGGCTTTGAATCTGTAACTCCCCCTCAGATTTTAAATAAACAGCTGATCAGATTTCTCTTTACACTTGGAGAATCCTCATGAAGGTCCGAGTGTGTCGCGTCTGATGCTCCACACTGACAGTTTGCTGTAAATGTACTGCTTGCGTTGACATCAATCACGGCTCAGACTTTGCTCCAGCTCAATCAGCAGGACAAACACAGGTTGTTTGCCCAGGTTCAGAGCTCTCAGAGCGGCCACCTGCGGCCCACACGTCCCTGTGAACCTGAACCAACATCACAGTCACATCTCATCACTGCAAGAGTGTGTCGACACACACGCTCCAACACACACACACTCGCATTTAAATCATAGTGGGGTCACACCACTAACTTACAAAACATACAAAGCTAAACATTCCTTCCCACCTCACTCCAACCCTAACCATTAAAACATTTCCTTCTTTCCTCTGTTTCTCTAATCTGAACCAAATCTCATACATAATCTGCGCTAAAATCCAAAGAATGTGCGGTGTAAAAATGATGCAGATGAATGGCAGTTAATACTATTAATAGTGTACGTAATATTATTCAGATCAAGATGAGGCAGCATTCTTATTAACCATTACATGTGTTCTATTTAAACCTTCTGTATTATTTGTCAAATTTGTAATTGGAGTGGTAAGGTTTGCAAAAGCGATGTTAAGCTAAGATAGTGTTACTGTTGTATTGTTCTGGCCTTGTCTTGCTAATTCCTATGTTGTGTATTGAAAGTATGTTAAGTTATTAATTACGTTAGATTATTTTTCCTTTTTTGTATTAAGTGAATCAATCTTATATTGTTGAGTGATTTAATCTTTGCACAGAAATCAAAATGTTGGATTTGTTGTGATATTCTTTGTTAAAATCTAAAATATCTAAACCATATAGATACATATTTTGGTAGTACTTTTCAAACAAAAAAAGTTTAGTGGTTCAAAATTTGACCCTAAAAGTTGTAGTACCACGACAAAATTGTTTTGTCCTGGTACTAAAAAAAAAAAAACAATTATTTTTTACTTAGTAAAAAATACTTTACTTTGTATTAAATTCCTCTACACACACATAATGTACATTTTGACAAATTTAATTTCCATTATTTTGTTACATTCATTTGGTAAATAATGACATTAGCTATAAATGAATGTCAAGCGCATTTTGACAATAATGTTGTAATAACCTGCCCATGCTTCTTGGATCTGCTGAAGATCCTCAGCCTCAGGTGATTCCGAGCGAAGGGAAGTGCGTCTTTCTCCGTGATTCCTTCACCACGTGAAACAGACGCCACACCACCACTTTGTTATTTCCTCCCATTTTTTCTATTGATTTCTGAGTCACAAACATCTGCAGGAAGGATCTGAGCGTGTTACAGAGCTCCAGCATGTGCTGCTGATTTACATGCGGCTCTCAGATATAAACACGTCGTCTCGGCCAATGAAATACAGCCGACTCATCTCTGATGTGGATCATCTCAGAACCCGACACATCGGACTGACACACACACACACACACACTCAACGGCAAGCAGAGAGACAGACTCCGAACAGAGATACAGACAGACACACACACACACACACACACACAGCTATCTGCATGCCAAAAGACAGACCAACACACAGAGACAGACAGGCAGACAACCACACATGCAAAAAACAGACACACACACACACACACACACACAAACAAACACACGCTGAGGCACTCAGATAGAAACACACATGCAAACAGACTGACACACACACACACACACACAGAAAAACAATTGAAGACAAAAAGACAAACAAATATACAGTCGCACACAGAGAGAAACACGCGCAATTAGACAGAGAAACAGAGACACAGACACAAGAAGACACAAAGACACAATCAGACAGAAGGACAGACACACGCACACAGACACACAAAGAGACACAAACACAGAAAACACAATAGCAGGCAAAAAGACAAACAAATATACAGTCGCACACAGAAACACACGCAAATAGACATGAAGAAACAAAGACACAGACACAAGAACACACACACACACACACACACACACACAGACAATCAGACAGACAGACAGACACACACACACACACACACACACAAACAAACAAACACACACACACACACACACAGAGATAGACAGACACACATATATGCAATCAGACACACACACACACACACACACACACACACACACACACACACAGACGTATTGAGCAGTAACCACTCTGATGTATCATTAAGGTTGTGGATTGGAAACATCTCAGACTCTTCTCCACACATATGTGCCTCACATGCTAAACTCAAAGGCAAATAAATCTCTTTTCTGAAACAAGAAAAGCGCAGCAGTGTAAGCGAACTTCCTTTTGAAGGCTGGACACTGGCTGGAGGAATCTGACAGGCATTATTCTGGACTTATTGAGAGAGACAGTCCAGGCCGTGTGAGGCTGTGCCAAGAGTGCTGCATGTGTTTAGAGGATTGTGAAAGCTCCGACTTCTTCTGGAAAACAATGGGAAAAGCCTTTCATCTGACAGGAAGAAGTTCATCTAGCGCGAGGCGTTTCTGGAGGAGATGAGCAGCGAGAGCACCAGCCGAGCCAGTGATTTACCGGAAAACTCACAATCACAATATCGACCAATCCAGAGATCTCAACAGCGCCATATAGCAAGACTTTTGTTCTTATAGTACTATTTTACTCACACAAACGCATATATACACAATATTATTATGTAAATTTACGTGATCAAAATATAAGATAATGATTTTAGAATAATAATAATTCTGCACAAATACTAAAATTACGAATATCTTTCTGTTAAAATGACTCCATTACAAGTTACAGGTCACCAATTACAAGAAGACTTTGACTAAAAGTGGTACAGTATTTTACTCATGTACTGATTTTAGGTCTGATTTTTAGGTCTGGATTTTAGGTCTGAAAAATAAATAAATAAGAAATTATTCATTCATGAGGCTTTCTTTCCTAATAAAGCAATGAACTATAGTTCATTTAAATGTGTTACAGTTAATCAAAATGGCATAAAAAAAGAAGAAAGTAAATCTCAGTCAAACTCAAATGTTCAAAGAGGTGCAACCGCTAATATACGTTTAGTGATTTAGCGCATAAACAGCATCCAGCACCTTCAGCACCCTGCAGATGGCGATATCACAACGTCCACCCAAAAAATTAACCGCAGTACAAAAAGGTGCCAACTTGTCGCACACAAGCACAATGTAACATTGGTAAATGCGGTAAACAATGGTAAATGTCCATTCAAACATGGAGTAAAGAGTACAAATGTAGTCAAGTAGAGAGTAAACGTTGCTTTTATTTTTGATACTCAACATAGAAAAAAATACTGTTTAAAGAAAAGTAACAAAGTCCATTTACTCAAGTACACCACTGGAATTCATACATTTTATTTTACATTTTTATCCATTGTGATCTAGTGATCTAATTTACCGCATATATTCCCTATTAATTGGAAATTAAATGAGAAATAGAGGGAAAACTGGAGAGAAAGTTCCTGGAGTGTAACTCAAGCCTGATCCACCCTGTTTATTAGTCAGCCAATCAGAGCCGCGCGCGCGCCCCCTCCAGCCTCCGATAAAGTTTCCCGACAATTAGAGGAAAAACTTCTCGCGGGAGGAGAAGACGTGCAGCTTCGGACGAGGCGCCTTTCCTCCTCGCGTTTCTTCAAGAAGGAGATGGAAGACAGCTCGAGTTCCCCCGTCTCCCCTCCGGACAGTCTGGAGACCAGCGAGGAGGAGCTGGACCGTCACCAGAAGAAGTTCGGGAGGAAGAGGAGGCACGGCGGCAAGAAGTCGAGCGAGGACGGCGGCGGCGGCGGTGGAAGCCCGGGCTCCGGGAACAAGCGCAGCAAGAAGCCCAGCCCGAGCAGCGCGCAGACCTTCGAGGAGCTCCAGAACCAGCGCGTCCTCGCCAACGTCCGGGAGCGGCAGCGGACTCAGTCCCTCAACGAAGCCTTCGCCTCCCTGCGCAAGATCATCCCCACGCTGCCCTCGGACAAGCTCAGCAAGATCCAGACGCTGAAGCTCGCCTCCAGGTACATCGACTTCCTCTGCCAGGTGCTGCAGAGCGACGAGATGGACAACAAGATGTCGAGCTGCAGCTACGTCGCGCACGAGCGCCTGAGTTACGCCTTCTCGGTGTGGAGGATGGAGGGCGCGTGGTCCATGTCCGCGACCCACTAGCGATCGCAACATCTGGATCTGCTCCGTCTGGAAAGGCCCCGAAGTGTGTGTGTGAAACAGTCCCACACACACTCTCTCTCTCTCTCTCTCGGAGTTATTGGAAGTATTTTTTTTTTCATAAATATTATTTTTAATAGTTGTCATGATTTGTACACTGCTTTAATCATCGCTATGGTCATCACAACCATCGTTACCGGGATTATTTATTTTATATTTGGATGGCAAACTCAGTTTGCTGACATTTTCTGTATTAAATATCTACACTTTAAAAGCTCAGTGATCCATCAAGCTATATAATCCTTTTCTATCAAATATTACAAACGGAGAGACCGAAAGAAAGTATTTTCAATTATTGAAGACTTTCACAAAGCGTTTAACGCATTCACTTGAATGCATTAAAACAGACACAGTTTTAAGCTTGAAAAACAAAAAACACACATGTAATTTCTGAAGCATATACTGAAACATTTTCCCGACTCGAACAGCAACTCTAAAGAGCCTTTGTGCCTTATTTTATTTTTTCCATTTTTCAGCTTTTTGATAGATTTATCAGGATTTAGTTTTTTTTTTGTGATATGCAGCAAGGTTTTTACTTTATAAATTATTCCTCAATTTTATTAAAAGAGCAGCAGAATTAAGTTTTGCGATTTAGAACATCAAACTCAATTTAGTTTGACAGGCAAAATTTGTTTCTCGTGCATTTGATTTACAACTGCTCTGTAAAATATAAATACACTTGAAGTAAAAGTGGCGCAGTTGGGATGGCGGCCCACCTCACTGGCGCCATCTTGATATTTACATGATGTGATGATGGTGAAGATGCTGCAAAAGTGATGGAATGAGGTGGAGTCACGTACTTTCCAGTGATGTGTCGCCTTCAGCTTGAGCTTTTCCTAAACCGGGATCATTCTGGACATCCACTTGGTTTTTGCTTCCTGTTCGAAACAAGAGGATTTACTTCAGCTTCCTCCGCAGGATCTTACAGTGTTTTTATTAGTTCTGTGGGGACAGCACTATATTAATGTCCAGTTACTCGTACTGTACGTGGACCTGACATCATCTTCGTCTTGGACTCGACTGTGTGTACAAATGTACTGATGAACTATAGGCTGCGCGAGGACTGGCGGTGTTCTAGCACGGGACCAATGCAATGCAAAGCAGCAGCAGAGTTTACCTATGCAAACTTTACAGTCACTGTACAATTTGCTTATTTATTAAAACTTATTTTTGAACAATTGAGAAAAACATTCTATGTTTGCGTGTGGAGAATGTGTGTGCGTGTGTGTTTGTGTGTGTGTCTGAGAGTATACAAAAATAGAGTGTACAAAAGTATATTTACATTTGAAACTAAATTATTGTTGTACAAAAAATACTTTTTTAAATTTGTGATCATAAAAGTGTGGGTTTAAGAAATGTAAACGCGGACTGTTTTGGATTATATGTTTTTTTAGTGCATCACTGATGTCACTGATGTGTTTCACTTTTGTAGATTATCAGTGTTTCTCTAGGATTCTTAGTCAAAAAACTTTTGTAGAACGTGGTTTAAACAGAAGAATGGAAACGTTTTATATTCTCTAGTGACGGTCATAGTGAAGGAAACATTGACCATTCACTTCAGGCTTAAACTCCAGAAGAGCCGTGAAAAAACAGAGAGAGAGAGAGAGAGAGAGAGAGTAATGAGAGACACATAGATGAAGTGACAAAGTGAAAAACTTTGAGGGTAAGAGAAAGACAGAAAAAAGAGACAGAGAAAATGACAAAGTGAGAGTGTGAAAGGGAGAGAATGTGGAAGATGGAGAGATACAGCAAGAGAAAGAGAGAGTGAAACACAGGAATAAAGAGAAAGATAGGAATAGAAAGAAAGAAAGAGAGAAAGAACGTACCTAACCCATCAGCAGTCGTTTGATAATGTCTGATTTTTCCCGCCCTCCTGTGAGTCACAGCGCCTG
>MU204251.1:1498812-1513027 GCA_017309775.1 Paedocypris sp. Pulau Singkep | reverse complement strand
CAGCCACAGTTACGTCGCGGTTCGAGTCCCAGATGTTTCCTGTAAAATCAGGCGGAAAAAGCAACAAAAATTTAATATGCAGTAAAAGGGATAAAGTAAAGCTTTACGTTGCATGTGCCACAGAAACGGTTGATGTAGGTTGGATGGCTGTGTTGTGCCGTGTCCGGTCACCTTCATGATGGAGCGTCAGTATAGGTGATGTGAGCTCAGCAGGAGAGCGAGGCTCCGTCTGCCAATCAAAGCGCTCCACAGCTTTATTCAATGATGATCACTTTTCTAAACGCACAACAATCCATGCCGTTTCAAAAATGCTTTTCTATTTCTGGGTCACGGTGCCTCACAGTATTATTCATCTTAAGTGCTAAGTTATAACATTCCTCTTAAATGCGTATCAACGTGCAGACCGCCCCACCCCCCCCGGCTCAGGGACGCCATGTTGATAAACCCTCTGGACCGGAATTTGACAGGTTCGACTACCATTAACTGTCGAAAATTTACCAAATCTATTAAAAAAAGTAAATAAATGTACATACGCATATATGACATAGTAAAGAAATAAACTAAAAACTGCTAATTAAAATAATCAAATAATGAAGATATATGAATGAAAAAATAATTAAAATAAACTAAATAGTTTATTTAAATTAATTATAAAATTGGATAATTTTAATTTTCATGACACTTTTTAAAAATACAATTGAGTTTTACTAGTCAATTGTGCAATTTTTTGTTACTGTCTCTCACATTCTTTACTAGTTCTTACTCCTTGTGTTACTTTAAACTGTGATTTAGATCCGACCAAGCAAACAGGGGGTACACCTCAATAAATTGTACATTACATTTCTGTGCAAGGTATAAGAATTACCACGTATATAATAATAATAATAATAATAATAATAATAATAATAATAATAATAATAATAATAATGAGTATTTGTAAGGCGCTTTTCACAGTTTTAACTGTCTCAAAGCGCACGGTTGTACAAGCGTACCTATATCATGGTACAATTGAATTACAATCGATCAAACGTGACAGATCGAGTGATCGGCCTCAGCCGTCTTTTTTTTTTTTTTTTTTTTAATCAACACGCGTGTGAGTATCATGCTAATAATCAGAGATTTTATAATTCAATATATGTAAGGTCTTGAATTGTAGTCCATGACACTGTGCAGACAATGTTGAATTGAAAATGTTTTCTAAAGTCACTAAAGAAAGTGTCTCTTCAGAGTGAAACCCTTGAGAAAAGGGATTGTGGGTAATGAAGTTCAGACAACCATCAAACTACTGACTAATTTTTGTTTTGTTTTTTACCGTAATCTACATTAGTGGATTATTTTGACGCACGTGTATAATTATATTTTAACCACTGAAAATCCGAGATTTACATCCGTAAAAGTCGCTTACACGAATGCGGCTTCGTTAAAACATTTCAATGTTAATTTAAAATGAAGATTTGGGTTAAAATTGTATTTAAATCTAGCGAAGGCTGTTTCAAACAATAGTACATTAATAGACACATCTAATGTTAATTTTTAGCTGTTTTAAGCAGACTGGAACCCTGTCCAATTATCTGCAAGTGCGTGTGGCGTCTCACAAACTCGAATCTTCTATACTGTTTTCATAAAGTTCGTCTAATATTCCATGTTTATAAATATTTGAGCTTAGCTCCATCACCGTCACCTGATCATTTCACGAAACCTCAGAATCTTCACACCGTGTGGCGCTGCGTGTGTCGGTCCGAGCAGAAATGGTTTCCGTGTGTGAGGTTCTGCCGTGGAGAAGGTTCTGATCTCGGGGCGGAAGGCCACAGGTCACCTGTGTAATTTGGACTAACACAACAGGCATAAATTGATGTGGGATGTGCTGGTGTGCTCGCTCGGAAAGCTCCTAATGAGAACAACATGGCCGAGTGCCGAGTGCCGAGCCGAGCGCTGGTGTCACGGTGTGGGAAGTCTGGAGGACGTGAACCCGCCGCTGCTCCAGGAGCGTCAGGAGGAGGACACCTGCGGCCGCGGGTCTAAACACGGCGAACACAAGCAAACACCGCGCGGCCAGAACAACTGAGCGTGAAGTAAACGGACACTGACGTCCTCGTCCTTCAGACAAAATATTAGCAAACGGCTGGTGTGAGGAGACGCGTCCCGCTCCCGCTGCTCAGTGGAACCATCTCCACCTGCGGTTCCTCCTGAATATCTGGAACATCTCCTCGGATTTAATTTTTGTTATTTTAAATTGCCGTTTCGTTATCGTTTGTTTGGTAGGATTTTGACAAATGTTTTGCTGCGATCTCCGCCATTCGTTTCAACACTGATTTTATCCATCAAACTTTCAAAGATGGAGAGAAAAATAGACGAAAAGAGTTTGAAAAAGAAAATGGAAAAAGTCATAAAAATAAATAAATGTATATATTTACATTATATATATATATATATACATATATATACACACACACACACACACACATATACATATATATATATATATACACACACATATATATATATAATTCATCCAGTCATTGGTAACTAGGGTGTTTGAAAACCAATAAAAAAGCGAAAGAGCAACAACATGAATAAAAAGAGGACAAGAGAGACAGACACAACTGTGCCTGTGAGTCTAGTAGTAATGGAGTCTTTAAATCGAGACCGCGTTTATCTGACCCTCCACGAACAGGCCAAAGGTCAGGGGTCAGCAGTACCACTGGCGGTCTTTACTGACCCTGTGACCTCTGCTCTCCTGTCGACCTGCAAGACACCAAATATTGTCCCAGCGAATCCTTTCACGCGTGGCGCTTTATTAGCTCGACTGTCTCACACTTTATGTTGTTACACTGACGGATTAGCCAGACAAACATCGTCCACGTCACTCGTCTGCAGTGGTCATTTGTGCGATGACATATGAAAATATATATTAAATATATGCAGATACACACACACACAGTAATCCAAGGTTAATGTAACAAGGCAAGAACAAAAACAACACTGAGATTTTCCAAAAAAAACAAGGAACTTTATAGTCGATGCCAAAGACAAACAGTGGAGTCCCAAGACATTTCTATGGAAAAACAAAGTGACAAAGAAATGCGTTTGTTACATGTTGTAAACTAGAAGTGTTCCGAGCCTCAGGATGAAACACAGTTTAGCGTAAGTGCTGATCGTCTGTACTGACCAGAGTCCCGTCCTGAAGAGTGTGTGTGACCAGTGAAGACCCATAGCAAACACACTCACCCATTCAATACGGCAAACCAAGTTACCTTTACACACACACACACACACACACACACACACACACAGGAATGGTGAGACAAAAAAACAGAAGGGAAAAAAATAGCCAGAGTAAAGAGACAGTGAAATCACAAGAGAGAGAGAGATAAAGGAAACAAAAAGAAAGAATGTGTGAGACAGTGAAAGCCACAGAAAGAGAAACACAAACGGAAAAACAGACAGACACAAACACGTGTAGTGAGTGTAGACGTGAAAAAAGCAGAGAAAAAAATAGAGACAAAGAGACAGACAGATAGAAAAACAAAGATGGAGAGAGACTGAGAGAAAGAGTGTGACAGACAGAGAAAAAAAGGATGTAGACGAAGAGAAAGAGACACAGAGAGAGATGGAGAGAAAGAGAGAAGCTGAGACAGACAGAGAGAGAAATAAAAGGACATAGACAAAGAGAGAGAGAGAGAGACACACACACACAGAGTGATGGAGAGAGAGAGACAGGTGAGATGAAACCGTGTCTTCTGCTCAGGTGCAGAACGTCAGGAGTGTGACACGAAGCTTCAGACGATTGAAAGATGGTGTCCAAACTCATCAGCATAACGGAGCGGACCACCGACGAGCTTCAGTGCAACCGCAATACAAGACTGCACCTCATAGAATATATATATATATACATATATATATATACGTACATCTTTACCATAGAGATCTACCGATCTACACACACCGTCCACCAGTGATGAGGAGAAACTAAACCACGTGAAAAAACAAACACGCAAAAAAATGCCACAACGTGTGAATGACGCGCGCAAGTGGAATGTTGCTTCTGAGGAACGATGTCGCGAGTCGTGAAGGAAGAAACGTACAATCAAAGTCTACGGTGCGCATGCATCTGCAGTCTATATACAGCCGCGTGCGTCAGTGCAGTCTCAGTAGTGAAGTCAACCCGCCCAACGCCAGCCTCATCAGGCCACGCCACCTTCAAACGCGCTCAGTAAACGCGGAGCTTTGAGATCCTCGGCCTCTGGTAAACTCATATTTGGTGGACAGAAGGTTCACGGACTAGCACAGGAAACGACGGAACATGCTGAGGGTTTCTCCATCTTCAGGCCGCCAGTAATAAAGAAGAGGAGATTAAGGCAACGCTCTTGGAAACTCTTGAGAAAGGCACAAACGTCGCACTCTGACGGCTCGGCGTGGGCTTCTTCTCCTCGTCGCCCACCCTCTCCTCCAAAACAGCCTCTATCTTTCCCCTCGAGAAGAAACAAAGAAAGGACCATAAACCGTTGGAGCCAGAGCGAGGCCCAAGTCAGTCGTGCAGATTTCAGTGGCAAGTGCGTCAGGGGGCTGCACCAGCTCTCGCGCCAGTCCACGTCCTGCTGATCTTCAGGCCGTTCCAGCAACTAACCAAACGGACGGACGGACGGGAGAGTGACGTCACGGTCTCCGGACGGAGGAGGTCGCATCAGGCATCGGAGCTTCTACAAGGGAGGTTCCTCTTCCATAGGCTCTTCCTCGACCCTGTAGAACACAACCTCCTTCATATGGGCTTTGGTTTCAGAAGAACAAGTCACATGCCTGTCAGCGCAGAGATCCCATTGGCTACATGGAACTATTTTAGTGTACATGTGTTTAAATATTGCTAATATTCGAATGCGTGAGTGTGAGTCTACTCAGTACAGAAATCTGATTGGTTGTGTGTATAAAACGTTCAGTAATCTTATTGGTTGCTTGTGCTTAATAAGGGCAGAGATCTTACTGGTTGAGTGTGTTTAATTCTTGCCAAGATCTGATGGTTGTGTGTTTAAATAGTGCAGTGATCTTATTGATTGGCTGTGATTAAATGACTTCACAAATCCAATTGGCTGTGTGTGTGTGTGTGTGTGTGTGTGTGTGTTTATACAGAGCAGTGTTTGGATTGGTTGTCTGTGTAACAATTGCAAATAGTTGAATAATTGTGTGTTTACTCAAACCTGACAGGCTGTTTGTGCAGTTAAAAGACATTATACACTGCAGACTAGATGTTAAACTAAGAAACTCTTCACCTCTTGCCCATGTGCTTGTTGGCCACTGAGAGTGAAGCCATGGCCGTCACCGTCTCGGCCTCGTCTGTTTCGCACTGCTGAGCCTCCAGTAGCGAGCAGCCCAGCGTGGAGGCCGAGCGCTGCAGCGAGCGCCAGTATTTACCTACGAAACATTGGCAACGTCACACACCTTTAAACGCCATCATTGGGTGGTCGACGAGTGGTCCGTGAAATGGCGGCGTGACAGACTGGTTTGCCCAGGAATGCGTGAACACACTTTCAACAGCGAGGACTGAAACGCTCACCGTGGACTTCCAGGACCTTCTCCATGGAGTGAACGGCGTTGGAGCTCGGCCTCTGCCGCAAGACGTCGTCAGGTACAGGGTCCGGCTGCAGGGAACACAACAGACACGCACTGATTCATCCTACAGATATCGCCATTAACCACTGAGTCATAAGAGGTCAGAAGTGTCGGTGGAGCCCTGGAACATCTGCTGACCACAGATGTGCTGGACGGCGTTTAAGAGCTCAGACAGACCCTCACAACAGATCGGGAGGAAACCAGCGCGCGACGCTGCATTCCTGATGTGGAATGACTCCATTTCCCTCGTCCCCAAGCTGCATTTTTTCACCCACACGCATGAAAAGCGGAAAACACAGAGTGGTTGTCTAATGTCCACAATACTGAGAGAAAATATCTCACTGAGGAATTACTCACAAGTAAGAGAGAAAAAAACGACAGTTTAGTTTAAAAGAAAAATGTGATTCCAGGAGATACCACAGAGTGATGGAAGACAGAAATGAGAGAGGGACAGAGAGAGGAGGGGGAGAGACAGAAACGTGAGAAAAAAAGAGAGGGAAAGAAAATCAATGACAGTAAAAGAAAAGCAAGACAGATAGAAATGGTGGAAAAGAGAGATAGAGCCATGTATACCAGAAAAGACGGGAAAAAGACGGCAAAAAACAATGAGGGAGAAAGAAAAGAGAGATAGAGAAAAGCGAGAGAAGAGACAGAGAAAAGAAAAGACAAAAGCGAGAGAGACATGAGAAGAAAGAGAGAACGTCAGACAGACAGACAGACAGACAGACAGAGGGGGAAAAAAGGGAGAGAGACAGAGAAGAAAGAGAGAACGTCAGACAGACAGACAGAGGAGGAAAAAAGGGAGAGAGACAGAGAAAGTGAGACCTCTTGGCAAGATAGAAACAGACTTAATTAAAACAAATAGAAGTGAGCGCGGAGACTAAAAACGTAAAAGCCGCTGAGACTTTAATCCGCCTGTGGCACGACACATGGAGTCATCAAACCTCTCAGGATTTCTAGAATATTCTGTTCACACTGCGAGCACACACTGACCTCTCCCTCTAAAACCCTACATCCACAGAGCGTCGCCATGACGACGAGCCCCAGCCACACCTCTGTCAGCTTTAAGAGCGCTCGGCCCGTGTCAGGACGACCCGCCTCACAGAAGACGTCACACACACCTCGATCCCCAGTAAAGCAGACACGCAGGCTTCCGACGCGTCACAGATGGCGGTGAGGTCGTGACCCCCTTCCAGAACCAGAACCAGCCGCCCGTTTGCCAGCGCCATCAGCTGCTGCGTCAGGAAGCCCAGACCTGCGGAGGAGAACCGTCGCACCTCACTTTCACTGGACTAGTGCAGTTGTGGCCAAGTGGTTAGATTTGGAAAAGTTGCAAGTTACGGAAATTACCGTAATTGAAGTGATTGAGCAAGAAAGCAGAGGCGATCTGATAAAAGCATCTTCTAAACAAATATTCTGAAGCATTGGCTTAGAAATCTCTATTGTGAAGAATCATCTCACTCCTGTCTTCATACTGTTTATACCTCTATTAGAAGGCCATAGCAATCTATTTCAACTTGAACTCTTCCGTCATGGTGGCCTTCAATTAGAGGTGTAACGGTGTACGTATTAGATTAGATTCAAATGTATTGTCATTACACATGTACAAGGCAACAAAATACAGTTTATGTCCAACCAGAAGTGCAATGGCAGTGACAAATATACAGTACGTAAGTATGAGTATAGGAGAGATATGAGTCAAATGTACAGATGCTATGAACAATATATACTATGCCAATGTTATACACTGTATTAGGGTTTACATATGGATACAGTATAATATAATGTGTGATGGAAGTGTATTTACAGGTGAGAATGTACAGTACAGGCTAGTGCAATATAATATATTAATAAAATACAGTAAGAGGATATATTTCTGCTCCTAATATTATCATAATATGCTTAATAAAATATTATTAAACATATCTGATGTTATTGATTGAAAAAAAAAGCACACATTTTCTTACTCACTCTCTCTCTCTCTCACACACACACACACGCACGCGCACACACACACTTTTAGATTTTTGGAAAAAGAATTGTAGAAAAGACAATCAGAAAGTGTGTGTTGAAAGGCGGAGGAAGTGAGGAGTGAGACGTACACTTTGCGGTGAGTGTGTATCCTCCCAGCGGCGGCGAGTGTCCCTGCACGGCATCAAAGCCCGAAGAAACCAGAACCACGTCAGGAGCAAACTCACGGGCCACCGGCATCACCACGGTTCTGTTAGAAAGCGTAACACACACACACACACCTTAGCACTTGCTGCAAAACACACACACACACACTGCAACCGATAAACCCCGGGGTCAAAGTGTCCAGTCGTTTTGTCAGCTGCTGCTGGTCATTTCAGACATTTCGGTCTGTGCGTTTAAACAATGTGTGTGTGTGTGTTATGCCAAGTCCTCGCAGGTGACCAAACTGTGTATGTTTCTTTTGGAGGCGTTTGGTACGGTGCAGCTCAGAGTTCAGCTGGGGCCTGATGTGGTTCAGCGGTCCACATGTGAGCAAGAAGACACACGAGGTGCACAGCTGGCCCTCAGACTTTCCATCCCAAAGGGCCCGATGGCAGACCGACACTGGGATCTGCGGCTTCAGCGGGCATCAGGAAAAAACCCTCAATCTCACGGATCCATTCATGAAACAATCCTCCAGCCCACACACACACACACACACACACACACACACACACGTCACGCTGACGGTCTGGCCTTGAGCTCTTCAGAACCTTCCTTCCTCTTCGGTTATGCCAGGAGAGCAAGCCAAAAGCCCTTGCATCACTGCATTCCCTCCTGCTCCAGACCGCAGCATCAATTACCAGCCAGTGTGGAAACTCGTCCTTAAGAGCGCTGGTCTCATTAGGCCGGGAATGCTGGGATTATGTGTGATTAGCCGACAGTCAAAGATCCTGCAGGAACTACACAGACGGCTCTCCAGCTGATTTCTGCAGGTCTTCACCGGGCCAGGGTCGTGGAGAGATGCATGGATGGAAGCCAATTAATATTTTAATATTAGTTCACACGTTTATTTGGCCAAGGATTGAGAAAAGTAGCAGGAAATAGAACTGCGAGACTCTTAAAACAAGTGGATCTCAAGCTGGCAGAGAAGCTTTTCCAGGAAAGGGTTAATTCCAGTCATAACTTTCCATCAGTCCCTTCAATCGAGAAGGAAAGAAAGTGAGAACGGAGTGAAGGAGGAGGGGAAACTTCAAAGCCCCGTCATCTGGCACTGAGAAGAGCTGCTTTAAATTAACTTCTGCTTTCTGTTTCCAACTTCATGGTGAGAGAGACTGACCTTCTGCTTTTCATTACACACAATTCTCTTATCGTTTCTCTGCCTCTTTCCTTCATCCCGAGGTTGATCCCCTGCAAATGCAACGTGGCACTGGCCGGGCCTGCAGGATCCAGAGCTGCTCTCCAGCCAGGAGAACCAGGGAGGACACAAACAGGAAGAGATGTGATGGAGGGCTTGCTAATAATAATTCTACTACTGTCCTGTGGCACTATCCGAGCGTCACGAAGCCCTGTGAACCACAGATGCCCATCACTTTACCCAGATCCACCGCCTTCTCTGAACCACACACATCTGGAAAACTTCAGCTGTGCATCAAACACTACAGATCTGCTGGAGGAACTGAGGAGCTGAGGAGCTCCACAGGGGTGGCAGCCGTACACTAATACTCTCTTCATTAACAGATTCAGATTTTACAATGGACATTTATTTAAAGTATATAGACTTCTATTTGTATATATTAATAACAGATACCAATTTAAATTAATTGTATATTAATTTGCTGCATATGACTATAGGTATTTTATATGCATATATTACCCCTCATGGTGATGTTTTTTTTATACTGCGTATGTTTGTGTTTTTTTCCTCTATTCATCTTTTTCAATTTCAATTACATTTCATATCAATGAATTTTGGTTATATTCATTCTTTACTTGTTTTATTTCAGATATCCATGTACTTACATGTTAAACTTATTAATTAACAAGTTTGCATTTGTGTGTGTTTATCATTAATTTATCAATTTAAATTATACATTTTTTATAATTTTATATAATACAGAAGAAAAACAATAGGTTGTGTAGAAAATTTAAGTATAAAATTGTTACTGTCGCTTTAATGGACACGTTCAAAACGCTCCACTGTAGTGTGCTATGTAGTAAAACTTGTGTTTTTATCCAAACACAAGCTCTTCTGTGTGTTTTCTATTCACCACCGCACAAACCCAAGACTATAAAAATGTAACAGGTTGTATGTTTGCCATATGTGTATTATTATTCATGTTACTTACAGAAAGTTTCATCTTAGTTTGGTAATCAAAATGATTTTCAAAATGATCTAGCCCTATAACGTACATCATGTACAAAATAAATATATGCATAGTGCATAGAAAGTGCATTTACACACACACGCAACAATGTGCACACTTGATAAATAGATCAAAGGTGTGTGTCGGGTCACCTGAAGGCCGCCATGTACTCTGCGTCTCCCATGGGCGGCTCAAGACCCCCGGTGAAGGCCATGTTCACGTTAAAGCCCAGGCCGGGACCGCTGCCCGCCTGAAAACACAACACCACACGTCACAGCTCCAGTCCAAACCCAGTTAAGAATCAAACACACACACCTCGTCTGGCGCGCCGCTGCCTGGGAAGAAGTTCCCGTCGTCGTAGCGATGCAGCGAGATGTAGAGGACCTCAGGGTCGCTGTAGAAGGCCTGCTGCGTCCCGTTACCGTGGTGAACATCCTGCAGCACACACACATGCTTATTAGGCAGGGCTGGAACACACACACGCACTTGAAACTTGGGTGGATCTCAGACACACACACGCTAAAAACTGAACTGCTGTCATGTCCTGGTCAGAATCAGGACGGAAAAAGAATGTGTGTGTGCATGTGAAAAGTGTGTATTCCATCCTTGTGTGTGAATGTTCTATATATGTGTTCGAAACAAATCCAAACAGTGTGTGTGCGTGTGCTCCACCCCTGTACTAGCTTGTGTGTTCCAGTGAGTGTGTGTGTTTGTGTGTCTTTTCCAGACATGTTTGCGTGTGTGTGTGTGTGTGTGTGTGTGTGTGAGAGAGAGAGAGAGACAGAGAGAGAGAGAGAGAGTTTGTGTGTGCATGTTCCACCTAGTTTTCAGTGTGTATGTGTGTGTTTGTGTTTTCCCACAGTTCAAGTGTGTATTTGTCTGCGTGTGTATTCCAGTGTGTGTGTCTGTGTTCCACCCAGGTTTCAGTGTGTGTGTGTGTGCGTGTTTTACTCCTGTTAGAGAGTGTGTGTGTGTGTGTGTGTGTGTGTGTGTGTGTGTGTGTGAGTTCCACCCAAATTTCAAGTGTGTGTTCCAGCCCTGCCTAGTGCCTACATATGCGTGTGTTGGTCTGGTTTATGTGTGTTCCACCCATGTTCCTGTGTGTGTGTGTCCACTCGGCGAGTGTATTGCGTGTCTCACCCAGTCAACAATGAGAATCTTCCGGACATCCAGTCTCTGCTGCAGAAGTTTGGCTGCAATAGCGACCGAGTTGAAGTAGCAAAATCCCCTGATGATTAACAAAGAGCAGGCTTTAGATCAGCTCAAACACTTGAAAACAATGTCCATGTAAAAATGGACATGTTGATTAATGGATGATTGTGATGAGTACAATTAAAAATGCAAATGTCATTTTAAATCATTACAGTCAAACATTGGATACAATTCTATGGGATTCAAACCAAAGACCCTGATGTCAATATCATTTTTACAGCTGATACTCGCGTGACACGTACATCGGCGTGCTCTCTTCTGCGTGATGTCCTGGAGGCCGTACCACAGCGAAGCCGTTCTACACACACACACACACACACACACACAGTTAACCGAGCGATACACACAGCAGAGACTCTTCTTACCTTCAGCTCTCCTGACGCCACCTTAAACACCAGCTCCACCACCGACCCCACGGCCAGACGCGCCGCACTCGACGAGTGGACTTCATTCCAGATTGTGTCACTGTCCACCTGCACAACACACACACAATCTGTCCATTTCTCTGCTGAAAAAATAAGGGTGTGTGTATGTGTGTGTGATTAGTCTTTATCCTTTAAATCCACAATATTTTGATTCGCTTCACTAGTATGTGAAGTTTAATGGTTTTCAGTAAAAGAAAGCGGAAACTCCTTAAAACCATGTTTCCCACGAGAGAAACCGCCAACGCAAACACACACACACACACACACACACAGACAAAAAGACTTTACAAGCATATTTTGCACAGGCTATGTTCACCAACACGAGGTGACGTGACAAAGACAATTCAACAGGACGCACAGTACCTCTCTCTCTCACACACACACACACACACACACACACACACACAGAGTTTTGTCCGGCAAAAGCTCCATTACATTAGTTGTTAAAAAGTTTTATATTTTATCAACTACATTAACTTTAGTTTATCTAGCTATTTATCTAGCTGTTTATCCAGAACATTCTTTATTATTTTTTATTATCAAGTCGTGCTGATGAAGCGGCCAGACTTTGTTCACAGCCTTCACTCGGGACTCCTGGTGACGGATCTGAACCCGAGTGTGCGGTTGCAGACTGAGCTTCAGAAACGTGTTGGAATGAGCAAGCACAGTTTATCTTCAGCGTGACAGGATAATTCTCTCGCTGCAGATGCAGGAAGACAACAATTTACTTCCATTTCCATAAAAGAGTCCAGAACCCTTCAGCTTCTCACCATCAGAGAGAAGACCGAGACTCCAGCCGGAGGGGCCTGTGATTTATCACCCCCCGACAACACACACACACACACACACACATACACGTCTATAGATATACATATAGATAGATAGATAGATAGACAGACAGACAGACAGATATACATATGGACATACCGATAGATATATAAAGATATACAGATTAATAGATATGCAGACAGACAGACAGGGGACAGACAGACAGACAGACAGGTGGATAGACAGATAGACAGATAGACAGATGTGTGTACATATATACACAAACACGATACTCCCTATGTACTATGCACACACTGAACACATCACCTTATTACAATACAACCTATTACTATAATCATACTACACACACATACTCTCTCTCTCTCTCTCTCTCTCTCTCTCTCTCTCTCTCTATCGATCTAGAGATACTTGTACACACGCACACTTCACATACAACCACACACGCCCAACAGACACAGAACTATACACACAATACTCACATGCACACAACACTACACACACGCGCACACACACACACACACACGCGCACTCCCGCAGCTTGTTTAGAGAAAACATCTGGACATAATTAGCAGCTGGGCTCAGAGGAGAGAGTTTGGGAAAGAAAGAACAAACAGGGCTGTTATTTACACAAAAGAAAAAGGAAAAACTCACTCCAACTCCTCCACAAGGCAGCCTTACAAACATGGGTGTCACCGAGCCTGAATGAGAGAGATAAATTCAATGTTATTTGTTTGCTATTTACTCTGATAAAGGTTATATATTTTTGCACAAAGGTCACAGAGAGTGTGTGTAGTTTGTGTGCACCATGAGTGGCTGAGTGAGCACTTACTGTCTAGCTTCTGAATGTGTATAGTGTGTGTGTGTGTGTGTGTGTGTGTGTGTGTGTGTATGTGTGTGTGATGTTACTCTGCAGTTTCTATTTGAGTGTATGTGTGTGTGTGTGTGTGTGTGCAATATTACTGTCTAACTTCTGTCTGAGTGTCTGTTTAGTATATGTGTGTGTGTGTGTGTGTGTGATCATACACTGCAGCTTCTCTCTAAGTGTCTGTGTGTGTTCTTACTGTCTAACCTCTAACTGTGTGTGTGTGTGTGTGTGTGTTCTTACTGTCGAGCTTCTGTCTGAGTGGATTGGCTCCGTACAGCAGCACGTGTGACTCTGAATGGACCGTCTGCAGCTCCTCCAGCGTCGCTTTCCTCCCTCTGATACACTGTAACAGCAGGGAACAACATTTCAACACATGAACACATATTACACTCCATATTTGCAATTTTCCTTCTCTTTTTACGCTGAATGTACAGGCGGTCGCACTTTTATATCAGGATGTTAAATGTTCTAAAACAATTTATTTTAATTATTACCAAATAAACATTTAATCAATGAATGCAATATCACACACACACACACACACACGCACATTTAGTGTGAGTGTGTGAGAACGCAGGTGTGCGTCCAGTGTTTCCGGGTGTAGGCCTGCGTGTGTTTTAATGTGATATCGGCCAGGAAAGTGGCTGCACTTTGGAACTACAGCAGCTCCTCGGGGTCCCACGTGTCTCCGGAACAAAGACTCGGGCCCTCAGTGGAGCCGTGCTCTGGGTTTAATGGTCCGGTCCACCTGTGAACGCCGTGGGGTGGGAGCCGCGCCGACACCTGCGACAGAGGGGCCGCGGGGCCCGGCGGAGCTTTAACGGCCCCCCTGCTGTAGATTAGGGGGTATTAGAAGAACCACTGCCTTTAATTGAAGCCCAATTGTGTTTCCATCACCCACAGCAGATCAGCTCCGTCTGCTGTGTTTAGATGAAACAGAAAGTGCAGCTACGCAACCAGTTTCACAGCCGAAAAACAAAAGAACATCCCGAAACGAAGAG